>DWAJ01000003.1:0-102415 GCA_018238005.1 Eurema mandarina | reverse complement strand
CGTTGGAAATCGTTCTTATTAAACCTGCTGATGTTTATCCTAATTCAAAGCTTTGAAAATAAGACAGGGAAATGATTGTAATTAGATACGTTGAAATATTCCCCTTATAGTACTGTGTATGATATAGTCATGTCAATGAATCATAAAGTTCATCATATGTTTCGTGTTATTTTTTATACTGTAATTTAGATGGATCTTTTACTGTTTATTTTAGCAAACATTACTTATTACAAGCGTATTTCAGGAATGTAAATCTAAATATACAGAGTACAAAACAATAACATATTTTTAAAAGGAAAAGGTCGTGTATTTCTACCCAAAGACTTAGCGAGTGTCACAAACAGCAGTCGACAAAAATTGCACCTCAAAGGGCGGCACCGGTGACTCTGAAATGGATTTTGTTCATATTACCCTGTCACGGTCACTCTTTGAACAAAGCTCTGTTAACAGCTACCTACACTGGAATGTTATTATTAAAATTTCACTCGCATTCAGCGTTTATAAATGAGGTTTGAAATAATGAATTACTTTTAGGTTAGTATAATACACCACGCTCTAGCCCAATAAGAAGGAAATTTGCTAAACATGTGAAATGGCAAATTATCTCCATTTAATTAACGTGATCATTATGCGAATTTCTAGTAAATATTACCTTCCAAACATTTTCCGACGAAGCAATTTCGTTATGAACGCAACAAACAAACTACTGATGTCAAAAACTGTTTTGTGTGAGACAGCTCAGAGTTTTGTAAATTAATTCCGCGGTTCCGAGCTATTACACAAACTGTCAGCGCAGGTGCCCCGCTCCTACTTCTCCACTCAGGATTTGCATTTGGAAATACTCCTACTAATTTAACTTCTCTGTTTGCTAAGTCAAACTAAACAACACCCGTAGTTTCTGGCTCAGGGGAGCCGACAACATTCCTACATTATGCAGATACCTTACAGGTATTATGATAAACCGAGGTCGGCTCGCTACGCGCCTTTATTCGTTCAAGTAGGTTCAGTACCTGACGTTTAGCTCCCATTTAAGGTCCCATTTACTAACGCACACAGGCGTCGGACAAATTAAAGCAATTGTGTTAGACGGATTATGTAGCGACGTCCATTTGTATGTAAAATAGTGACGCGTACGATCGGAGCCAGCCGACCGTGCTCATGCCAGCCGCCGGCCGCCGCCGCCGCCATCACACTGCGATCGACGCCTCACATCTATTGATGATTTCGAACCTATGAATTTTAAATGCAATCAAATCCGTTACAAGGTGTCCCTTAATCTTAACATGCCCCGTAGTGTTAGTTAGCATTTCAAATTTTAACGTCTTATAGCCAATAGAGAACTTCATTATAAAAAAAATTGAGAACTTTACTTATATTTTTCTTACTTAGTTTGGCTATTTAGACATGAATATATAACTTCTATTAAGCCTTTTACTACGCTTTACTTTCCTTATAACTAGAAATAATACAACAATCTGTTCTGAGTAATAATACAAATAAAAAGACGAGAAATATGTAAATGTCAAGTTAACACTCGCAACGCAAACAAAACTGTCAGTGACAGACAGCAGACAGCAGACAGCACATTGACGCGACTAAAGTTTTCACAAACACGGTGTAGAGAGTAGAGAAATATCGCCACTTGCAGGCGTCGCGAACGCTGACTTAAACACCAGCTCACATTCAAGTGAGAGCATTCAAGTCATGATGCCTTTGTGAAAGTATAATCAACGACTCTCAGATACGTTTGACTGTTATGTAGCAACCGCAGTTACATGCTTTGTCATGGAGAGATTACTTCAGCTTCCCTAACGCTATATTTTAACGTTAAAAATTTCAGTCACTCTTTAGTATATGATGTGTAACATACTAATAAATTTATTATTCGTGAAAAGCCCATTATTTTTATTGTATAACCTGATATTTAATTTGCTTTTAGTATCTATATCAATGTAATTTTTAGCTACAGTTGGATTTACATATGGATTTCTGAAGTTATTGTATAAGAGACATGCGATGAGACCTGGTCAACAATGTAAATTTATATAAAAGAACATATGAAACTACTATTGGTATTGCAAATATATTGTTCATTTCAAACATGTTTCATTTTAGTTTTGTTAGACAATCGCACCGGAGTCTTGCTCCATACAACATATTCGTTAGCCGCTTGTTTCAGTTCGCACGTGTCCATATTTACATTTCAATGCGTCAGCTCAGTTCGTCGTGCTGTAAGCGGACACGTATTGGCTAAAATGTAACACGAATTCTGCATTGGCAACAATGGAAAGTTCATATGAAAAATCCGTTCAATTTCAGAGCGGTCCGGTAGATTAAACAATTTCTCTATAGATATCCTATAACTATATTTCTCTCTATAGATTATAAAAGTATCAGATATTTTAAACTTTATTTTGTAACAAAACGTGATATTGTGTACGTTTGTATTTCAACGAGCTTTCACAATTGATGATGTGTTTTTATTATTAACTATTTACAAAATGTAACTTTATTATAAAAGGACTATAAAATTGATACCTCGAACGCTCATATACATGCTATTAACTTGAAAAAGCGCTAGAGATTTTTTATTTGTATTCGTATTGAATATTTATCGGGAGGTGTGATCAATTTGCTTACCCAGACTGTTTGCAACAAATTACCGCCATCGTATAGGATGGATTATGTAAAACGACGCCCATTTGTATGTTAACTAATGGTGGGTGTCGGAGTACACTGTACTGCTGGCGACAAAGACATGACGCGACGCGACCAATCTTTTCTCTTTCACTTCTAAATTCAATACTTACCCTTCTACAATAGGGGAATTTAACATAGACTTTGTCCGATAAAAACTATTTTTGTAGTCAGTATTTTGCAGTCAAACTACTCAATATAATAGGTACGTGAAAGATTGTGAGTATGTATATTTGTTACTTTATCACTAAAAAACTTCTGAATGGATTTGTTTAAAGTTTCGAATGCTGAACAAAAACTTTGCAGGTAAATCTACCGAGCGCGACTAATAATATTATTTTCCCGCTTTAAACATCTGAAAAATGTAAGCAGTAACTGTATGAGATCATGATCGTAACATCCGGCTACATGCGAGCTAAGTATAAAGATTTGGGGTTCGCAATAACTGCGTGTAAAATAATATCGTAAAAAAAGAAAGCTCACATTATACATTCATTTAATGTTGGTTGAATGGACGAGCAGGAAACCGGAGGCATTACGCTGGTAATGGAGCTTATCGGGACACCACAGCGTCCTTTAGCTGTGCTTGAGATTACTGTTATATTATTGTAGCTTCATTCCGCCGACGCAGTAATTATATGTACCAAAGAATTTGGCAATTAGGGTGCTAAAGGTATTCTCTTACTGGTTATTACGTAGGAAATTTGATACAATGTTAATATTAGAAGCCCTTATAATATTAGAAGATAGTATTGATCAGGTTTTGTAATTATTCTCTATTATGAATATCACCAAAATAATTTAATCGTATTCCTCATACATGTTAACATTTTGTTGTATTATTGTTATGAAGCTCATTTAAATTTAAATTAGTCGGAATACTTCCCGGGAAATCAATAATGAATCAAAGCTGCACATGTGTCTAAAACGTGATTATATTTTAAAACATCGTTCGAGGTTTCTGCATAAAATGAAATTTTGCTCAGGTGAACGCTGAAAGGCTGTTTCCGAGGGGAATGCTACATGAAAATGTACTAGCGTCAGTGACAAAAACGTGAGAGACCAAACTAAACTAGTTTGTCGAAGAAACGCAGAGATGCGACAAAGAAAATTTCTTTCGGTGCAGTATCTAGTTACTACGTAATAACATTCTCGATAATGTATTGAACGAAACTATTGCGGGCATTGCGGTCGGGCGGAGGGTGCGGAAAACTTTATATAAGGGCTTTTAAAGATCTCATAAATAATAAATGTCGATTTTACATTTTTTCATAAGTTGTTTCTGATTATAAATATATTCTGATTAACAAGTTAGGACAATTTGTATTATATCATTGATTTGACAAAATCTTTATTACTTAAAAAATATAGTTGTATTTGTTAGAATTCCTGGTAGAAATATCAAAATAGAAATCCTCCTCTGGAAAAAAGAAAAAGAATCACAAACTTCTATAGGAAAATTTTATAGGAGATTACGCATACTTTTTATTACAATAACACTAGTATTAATACAATTTATAATTCTGCAAGGCTATTTTTTCCAAATGTAGATGCCAATCACGATTCACGACATCTCATTATAGTATATTGTAAAAATATTAGATATAAATGTTAAGTACCGGATATCGGATACCGGTAAAAGATTCACTTGGCTTTATAAGTGTCCATTAAGAGCCGAAGAAGGATGTGTAACCTTATATATTTGACGTGTGATGAGTTAAGTAGAAAATGGGTTGTAATGCACCTTCAAGTAACCGTCATAATATTATAAGATATTCTCTATCGAGAGTACCAATATTGAGGGAATTTTGAATCTTGGCCGATTTCGTATGGATTGGTAATTTGACACTAGTAGCATAGTCTTCTTTGAAAGAAAATAATTAATTGTAAATTAAAATCGTTTGAGATTGGTACATCATAAATAAAAGTATTCATTCGCTATAATACGAATGTTTCTAAACAATTCTTCACATTTATTACAAAAAATATACAAATAATATTACAAGTTTTATTACCGTTATTGAATAATATAATCCGAAATAAGATTTGAAATTCAACAACGCGTGGTTAAGCAAATCAACGAGGCGAACTGTCGCATTACTCTTTTGATATTACATTTTTCCATATTGATATATGATTTATGAAATATCTTGTGAACAAAATTATCCGACGCGTATCCCGGATGCTATACAATGTGATTGCCTTATCTCGCTCCTATTTTGGTCTTTACATGTTATTACTGTATTGAAAACCGACGCACGAAGGATTTTCGCTATCGTATGTTCTGATACGACATTGGCAAGGATTAGCCGGATATATTGATTTGTTACGCCATTCTTGTACATGTATTCTTATGTGCGCTTCACGATGTTTTATGTCGCAATTGTATCCTGAAATATTAGCTGGGATTCTCCTCGTAATCGTTTCACAAATGATGTTATTAAGATCAGATTAAATGAATACTGAGTCGTACAAAATTCAAAGCAGCAGTTCTTTTTTGAGTTTTATTTTAATTTAAACAATAAATTCCTGTTTTATGGGATATATAGAATGAGATTAATATTAGTCTTATCTCATCTTATTAGTTTTTGACAGGTATGACGTCAGTAATGACGAATGTTCTTACCTACAATTTTAATACAAAAACATTCTTATATAAATATCTTCTGTAATTAAGCCCACGTAATCTGACGTTACATCATTAAACGTGTTTTTAATCCAACTCGACGTATAAAGACAATGTCTACCTAAATATTCTCCACATCACACGAAATGAAAATTGTAAACAATGAACAGTCTCGTCATCAAGCGTTAAGATTTGAAGCTATATATGAAATTTAATTTTAATCCCAGCCGCAAATAAGATAGGATTTCACCCTTCCTTATCTTGGGTTGAGGCAGCCTCTGACAATTCTGCTAGGTTAAGTAAACGTAAGGGGTTTCCGTAAAATGAATTTTATAATTTTTGAATAATTACATCAGTGTTTAACGGTATTTGTTTTGGAATAATTAATGTTTATAGTGTAATGGTATTTATTATTAAATTGTATATTTACAGACGTTGTGGATGAATTTGGAAAATACTTAAGTGTGAATCTGACGAATAAAGAAGGTACATAAAAGCTGATATTGGTTTGGTTGAAAACATTTTGTTAGATTGCAATTCAAATATAGTCATAATTTATTCCATTTTATTTACATTTTCAAATACCATTAAATCCTTCAAAAGATTTTCGTCATAATTATAAATGAACTAACCGAAGAGCGATATTTCGTTACACAATTTAGGGGAGATAAATTTTTAGTTCAAAGAACTGTATAGGAAGACGAGGAATGTGTCCCTCAAGATACTTTAAAGTTATGCTACTACTATTTAACATAATACAATTTTACGAAAACATACAATTTAGAAGATTACGTCAAGCCCTTAGTCTCTTAATAAATCAAGATAAATCTTGTATAAAACGAGGCTTTAAATAATACAACAGATAGTTCATAAAAAGTAACATCAATTCGCATACTGATTATAATATAGTAAATACCTACCTAGTATAAAATTCCACACAAAAATAACTTATAGACCATTAATGCCAATATTTGTATGAATTGTTCGTAGTTACCTGTTACCTTTAAAATATTTTTCGATGCTTGCTTTATATTAAAGCTTTACCCAATTTATCATATTATTTATAATACATTCACATAGTTTGACAGAGAGCACGAATGTACTTAGACGATGTTCTTATTTAAAAATTAAATTCCACATTTTCTCGTACGAGAATGAGAGGAAATGTCATAGCGATATTATAATGAGACCGACACCATTATTATTCAAAAACCGTACCTTAATAACATGTGATAAGATAGCGGTAGATAAGGCGGTGTTAGGTATTTACATGTCGAGTATATGGTATATCGTAATAGCGTGGAATCACAATATCTTGTTATACGCGAATGAACAGGGTGCGTGCTGAGAATATAAAATGTTGAAAGATAACCGTTTCAGTCTGAAATGTACGAGATAGACATTTTCTGCAACTCCAAATAGAATGTTATGCTTTAACGATACAGCTGTGTAGCTGCAAAATTGTGATACTGTTTTCGGCTACGCAAAATACTAGTGTCTAATCCAGCGGTTAAGCTTTTGATCTTATCGGGCATTATATATTAAAGTTATGAATACCTAAAAGAAATTAATAATACAAACTTTATCAATTTCAATAAACAATAACAAACCATCGCAATATAGCAGGTACCCACACCTGAAAGTAGTATGTAAGGAAATAAAAAGAGTATTGTTACACTTTATATCTCAATAAATTGTACAATAAAGTAAGCAGATGTCCTGCGAACCTATAGCATGGCCCTTAACCTAATTCTGGCATTCGTTTTACCAGTCCACTCGTAAAATTTTAATAGCTGCCGAGAATGTGCGTCTTATAAAAGGAAACCCATGGATTCGGCGTGCCTGTAAATTAATCACGTTTTATGACATAATGTAAAAGGGAAAGCAAACCTTAGTAGTTATCTATCTAGAGTATTTTACGATTGCTGTAAAATGGAACTTTTATATTGTAGGTATTAGAAAACCGTATTCGAAGTATCCGAGTTATTCCTAACTTTGTTACTAAATTTCCTATCGAATTGTAATTCAGAAAAGTCAAAACCATTTTGGCCATTTCCTAAAAATTCTAAACTTTATACTGGAACTGAAACACTTAGTTAGGTATATTATTTCAAAGTTGCCTTTGATGAAAAAAGACACTGATTTTTTACGGTCCGATTGTAAAGTTAAGTAAGAAAAGCAAAACAGAAATTTATGAAGTATTTTAGGAGGCTATATTTATTTGAGCGCATTCTGAGCCCTACGAATCGACGTAGTTGCTCATAAAGCGAGCATTAAAGCGGCGACTCTTTTTACACTTTATTATCATTGGATGTGAGCGTGCCGGCTCAGATTCTATAGCAATTTACCACTCCGCGAGGAAGGCTCACTTGTCGGATGTTTATCGCAAAATCAATAGAACTGATGGTGGACTGAAGCCTTCAAAACCGTGCCTTATGAACTCAGGTTTATGAATCAACCTTTATTACGTTTCCACCCGGCTTTATTGGTTACAATTTTTACAACGCATAACTTTATACGAGCTTATATTTATCAAATTACTATGCTAATGGCATATTGTAAGTTATCATCAAATTGACGTCCGACGCCGATGGATCGTGGAGATCGAGTTGCCCAAGTTTCGGCCAAGTTTTAAGACCGCTGAAGGCCTCTTACTATCTTCCTTAACGCCTTAGTTAAGAAGCGTCTTATGAGAACTTTGACGCTGAGATTGAGGAAGCTAATAGGGGTTCCGTTCGAATAGATATTAGCATGTCACCGCCACGAGTCGACTTTGTAAAGTTTATTTTGATTTCAAGTCCAAATTCATAGCTAAAATGTAAATTAGGTTCATTAATTTTCCGTAAAAAATTAGAAGCGAACAAATTGAACAGAGAACGGATGTACTCGTAAAACATAATTATGTAGTACTGTAACAAAATGGGAAACAAAAAGGAGGGTGGTTTCGAATTAAATTAGAAAGGTAAGATTAAAATATTATCTCAAACAATATTTGTGTAGTGCACTATGGAGTTGGCAGTGGAGTCGGCCAGATCGGGTGGGCAGTTGGTTGCATCTCGTTCTATCATTGCTTCCGGCCTGCTCTCAACTGGGGCAATCGATAATGGCGGCTCGGGGGTGGCCCTCCCGCGGCGCCCTTTCCTCGAAGGGCTTCGAGCGCATCACTCGTGTGACTCGTGTCAAACTCTCATTTAATTCTTCGCATGCCATACTATATATGACTTTATAAACATACATATATTAATAAGTATATTATTGCTATACCGCAATTATGTTATGTGTCATTAAAAATATTAAGTATACATTTGAAAGCAAGTGCTGTAACTTAAAATATATAAAACATAATTAGTGAACCAAATACCCGATCTAAATTATATGTATCAAACGACGGCTATACAATGTAAATACCTCATTTAAATCGTAATAAAAAAGAATTATTCTTACATTGATCTTTAGCAACTTTATCTAAGAAAAGAAATGTCGGTCGGTTAGTATGATTGCCTCGCGTCTACACCTGGGCGCAATCACTGCACCTTTTCTAATATTTATTCCGTATAAATATTATATACGTCTAGGGTCCCGATACAAGATTTTTTCTTGCATCTTTAATACACGGGAATTGAAGACATAACTACAGTTTATGAATACATAATGTTACTTTCTGTAACTTATACACTATGCATGTACTTTCAGTGTTATTTTGTTCATTTTGAGGTTTATTCTTATTATTTTTAATTGCAAAATTGTTCTTAATTTTTATTGGTTTGCATGACTTCTCAATGTTTAATTTTTATTAGTTACCAGCTGTTGCCCGCGAGTCCGTCCGCGTGGATTTTCATATAAACTATGACCCACGCTAACTTCCGTTCCCATAAGAATTTAGCAATATCCTGTTGCAACTAAGCTTTAAGTATACTAAGGTACCTACATGCCAAATTTCAAGCGTCTAACTTAAGCGGTTTGGATTTTCCATACAAAAGGATTTTCCCCCTAATTCCCGTTCCCAAGGGAATTTCGGGAATTCCTTTCTTATTGCACCTCTAGAGTACCTAAGCTACGTCCCTTCCAAATTTCAAGTGCCTACGTTTAGCCGTTTAGGCTGTGCGTTGATATGTCAGTCAGTCAGTCAGTCAGTTTCTCCTTATATATATAGACCAGTGCGCCTAGCGGTTTAACCCGCATTCTATTTGATAAAAATCGGTTGCGTAGTTTTTAAAAATGTATGCTAAACATAGGGACAGACAGAAGAAAGCGACTGTTTTATACCACGTAATGATGAAGCTCGATTTCATAAAGTAGACAATGAAATCTATCGAAATCTTTCATAATGAAACTAGAATATTGGACATTCGTATCCAGCTTTACATCTGCTCTCACAGTTTAGACTTTCTCTAAAGTCAAGCCTAGCGTAGCCTTAGCCGGTTTTAATTAAACCTTAAGTTACCGTTCGAAGCTTAATGAAGCGGTTAGATCTTTACCAGGCCGCAAAGTAGTTATTGTTATCTAGCAAGTTCTCGTACAAGTAATCGAGTACACGGCAAGGGGAGTTCCAGCCGCGGCAGGACAGGAACAAAAGCTTACGTAATTAAAACGAGCGTGGCAATACATAAATAATTTGCCCCGCATTGTCCTGCCTCAGGTTTTTATTTAACGCTCTTATTAAGAACAACACTTGTGCGCTTTTGATGACGGCAATCCGCGATCCTCGTATACCTGCCGCTTATTGTGCACACTTTTATTTATTACCTGATTATTTTTACTGTGCTATATGTTTTTTGCAGTTTTCTTTTTTAATACGTATTGAGATGTAGGAATAAAACTATCTGAAGTTACTCTTTGAAAATGGTAACGATAGCGGTATGTATTAGCCCTGGAAAATTTTATTGTTTCATTACTGGGATAATTTTATTTATATTTATAAAATCTACGACTGGTTATAATATTAATCTATGTTACATAAAGCCAATGTACATATAGTTTATCACCTAATTTATTTTTAGGACCATATTACATAGTATAAAACTAAGTCGCTTTTTTCAGTCTGTCCTAATGTATCATACATTATCACAGACTGGAGATGCTTAAATCTTCAAAACTACGCAACCGATTTTCATGCGGTATTTGTTAAATAGAGTGATTCAAGAGGAAGGTTAAAAATGTATAATACATGCATAATATTGCAAATAAGCCCATAAACCAAAATATTAGTTTCTCATATAGTAACAAAATTAGATCAAAGAAGTATACTATAGTAATAGATGCTAATTGCTCCTGTAATATCTCCACCCTTTGTTATTTTTCGTCCTCAGTCAACAGATATATACGCAATGCTTAGTGCTAGATTATGCGCGTTTTGTTTTTCGTGGGAAGGAAACGAAAATTTAGGCTGGTCCGCTTTAATGAAACAAATTTTCTGAACGGCGACATCTAAAACCTTGAGCCCTTTGTACGTTCCACAGCTTTGTCCCAAAGCCGGTTGACCCGAGGCGACACTCCTTTGTGCCTAACAAATATTGCTAATTACGATTAAAAAAGAACCTTCCAACTCTACCTACTTTTAGAATCAACGTGGGATTTTAATCTAGTAGTCGAGACTTTTTAAAAGATGTTTTTTTATTCAGATTTTCTTTCTCTTAATTATCTTGTATTTTTGTTTTTGTTTTTTACAATCTGTTATCAGTTTATTATTAGTATAAAGAGATTAGGGATACTCCTTTCATTTAGTCGATGTCAGTCTTAAGAGAGTGGTCGCGGTCATCACTTAATATAATGTAGAATAGGCTCATATTTATTCTATAAAAGAGTAGACGTAAGTATATCAAAATAATATGTTCCGTACCCGAACGGTTAAAACGGCATCCTTTTACGAAGATTTCGATGTCTATCTGCCCATCTGTTAGTCCTCAGGATATATCTTTTCAACGACGATAGCTTAACAATAGAAATACTAAAAACAAAATAAAAGAAATGTTTAACCCCTTAAACCCATACATCAAACGTGATTAAGTATGTTATTAAAATATTCACAAAATACTTGATTATATTTTAACTTCAATAATAAAAAGATCTCATAAAAGGTAATATTGCTTAGATAGTCTATGGTACCGACTTGCAAAATGCCGGTTTTTATAAAGCTATACTAGCTGACCCGGCGAACTTCGTATCGCCCTATAATCATGAAATATCATCCTTATAATAACAAATACAACAAAAAAATTAGCCAAATCGGTCAAGCCGTTTTCATGCTATGTCGTGACAACGGAAAACGGGTTTCATTTTTATATATATAGATTGCTGTCAAAACTTATAGTACCAGTAGATAGTACTCGTAGTATTAAGAAAACATCATAGCACAGTTTCATGTCCGCGGCACCGGCACGGCACCCCTGTAATAAAGTCTGCTTAAGTCGGCTACATGAAGTACACATTTACGCACCGTTAAATGGGCAAAAGCTTTTTTCGTGTTTACAGTCACAAAAACTGTTATTAGCCTGAGCTTGGATCGGGACACATGAAACATTTTAAGCATTCGGTGAAAGTCATCCAGTATTTTTGTAAATTCGTATTTAGGAAAATACATACTTATACAGAATATTTAAAAATCAGACTTTGTGAAGAAACTTAATGTAAGACTTATATAGATTTTTTAACTAAAAATAGGACAAAAAATACATACAATCGAATTAAAAGCCTCCTAAATTTAGAAGTCAGTTGGAAATAATTACATTTTCAATAAACCCAACTGATGAACACCTGGCATGTAATGTGTAATCCTTATTTTTGAAACCTACACTAAAACCGTCTTACAATAATCAATGGAAGAAATCGCACATATGTTACAAATGTGTTTAAAAAGGCCGGATGATAATTTTATAAAAGCGTAAATAATCAAAAAATGGTATTCACAAGACAATTGGAGCAATCATATCGACATTTCACCTGTACGAGTAATTGAACGTCCCATGTCCTTGTCAATAGCCAGTGCTTTCTTGACTGACAGCCCTAATGTGAGGTTTGCGTGGACGGAAATGGACATTTTGTATTCACGCCGTCAATTGTACCCACGTTTAAAACGTCTCTGTCATTAATAAAACAACAAATGAATTGTTGAATTTTCCAATTCATCCACGTTTTAATAACGATCATGAATTGTGTACAATTATTAGGAACTCAAGATGCGAAGATCCATTAACTTTGTTACTATGCAAGCCTCCTCCGAGCACTCTAAAACTCATCGACTTAAATTAGAGGTACAAATACGACTCTGTTTACGGGTGCTTTACAATATCTATTCGTTTATTTGGAAATCGCTTGAATAAATCAACAATAGGCTTTTATTTAAATATATAATTCTATGTCGTATCAAATAATATATTTAGGATTTATAATTAAAGATTATTGTAATTGATTAGCAATAGCCGCAACACGTTCAATTTAAATAACGTAATTACGGCCACATAATTAAATTTCGTTCCGTATCAGTTGCATGATTAATTAGCAATATCACACAGTAATTGATTTTAGTCTAACAATAGTATTCGTAACCGCACCCATCTCTGCCACGCCCAGCCACAGGCCACTAAGTGACACAACGTCATTTCATGCTACAAAATCCGTGACGAATGACACGTGGCTTGTGCACGAGTCGCTTTGCGTAAAATGACATCACATTGTCCCAACTTCCCAGAGCCCATACACGACGCGAACGTTCACCAAGTACTTTCGGACGAAAAACCACAATTAAGTCACTTACAGTAATCGCAATGGGTTAAAATTTGTATGCTTATATTTCTTTATGAAGAGCAATGTAATGCTTTTAATGATGTAATAAGAACGAGACACTAATGACAATTATAATTGAACCTAGCTTGGCCTGCCTAGTGATAAGTAGACAAGAAGAGAAATTACTATTTACAAATATATTTTTTAAACCGCCTCACAAAAAAATATTTTCATCAGCGGTACCCTTATTTCTTATTGGAAATAAAGTTAATAATCATTTTTTTCCATATCTCGTACGAACGAGCGAACAAACGAACGAACCTATATGGACTCTTGGGATAACGTTACCGCCGAATTTACATGTAATTTTTCCTTTATTTCTACTAAGTACATCAATCACCTTTCACATCAAGAATAGATAGAATAAGTCTGTACCGCTGACTATTTATCATAGGAACTTACAAACGATAAAGCCCTATACAATGCGAATGAAAAATGCTACTTGACGTTAGGTTTTAAAAATAAAAACCTCCACATGGATAGTACGCCATACGTAAAACAAATCTTTCCGACGCAGACAAGTTATATTAGTCTGTCTGCCCTGACTGCGGACTGACAATGGATAGAAAAATAACCGACTGTGGAGCAAATGCAGTGCTTTCGATAAATGAAAGAAAATGAAAAATATAATAGCGAATACTATAATTGTTTAGCGGGGCGAAAGCGGGAGTGACGGCAGGGAGTGTCTGGAGATGGGTATTAGTTTTCGCCACATTGAACCCGTTGTGAGATCCTACTTATTAGGAGGCTTGATCATGCGAATAATACCCGTTTTATACATTTTATTGCCTCCCAAGAGAGCTGTCAGGTTTGATCCCACAATATTTTATATCTGTACTAATCAAATTTATTGTGCGCTGGTCATCTAACAATGAATGATGTTAATTGGGTCAAGGCAGCTTTTTACTTTTGCCGTTCTGTCGGAATGCTAATTTGTTCATTTGTTATGTTTCATATTAATTGAGTCATATTTCATAAAAGTCTTTTTATGTTTTGTATTATGAAATAATTGAAAATAGTTATCAACATTGCTCGCTTTTAAGAAAGAGGGTTGTCAAATCTGTTCATAGCTGTTATCATTTTTAAGAGGGTAATAGTAGTTATAGTAATTATAGGAGGTTTAGGGCGAATTTGGGTTTTTTAAAGCTCTTATTAACACCTCCGATAAGGTTTTATTATTTTGTGCTAATTTTTTGAGATGTGATAAGTGCGAAGTATTTAAACAATTTTATCTTTAAAACAGCGCAGCACCCACATATTTTACAATTTCTATAAATACATTGCTGTGTCATAAAAAGTAATTCACGTTTGTAGCTCTTTCGAAAGTCATGTTGTTATAACAATTCCTAAGAAAATAGCGTTAATACTTTGAAAGAAAGTATTTTCACGTAAGATCCAACGTTTGCATGTTTTTAGCTCGTAATTACATTTTCTATGTTGGAAATGTAATTTATGTACATTCTGCTTTGAAGTTATGTCCTCTATGTAGACTCCTTATGAACTAAGTTTTAAATAAGGATTATGATTCACACTATGAATATATTTAGTCGTGTTTTGGTTTATATCTTTAATTAAAATTTGTTGTATTTGATATTTGAGATTTCTAATTAACTAATTATAGACACCGAGTTTAGTGTGTTTTAAGTACCTATACTATTTTATAATACCTAGATCTTAATTACATATTCGAGTTTACTAAGTAGTTAAAAAATGTATGCTATTTTCTAAACAGTTTCAATTATATCTATAGGAGCTAAACTAAATAAATAGTTATATCTATATAATTATGTAATATGGCTCAGGTATCACAAGCATTCTATGTCCGGTTAAGTGTGTTAAGACCACTTGCACACACTCTAATACCCAATTACCCAGTACACCTATTGAACATAAACCCTTTAGAGATATACAGAAGTTCATAACTAGGTACCCTGCAATATATTTCAAAACACATTACGAGTATGAAAATTATTAATGTTAGCTACCTCCATAGTTTTTTGACTAAGAACTTTATAATTTGATACACCTTATGTAACGCAGATATAGGTAGGTACATAGTTTTGTGACTGATACTTAGAAAAAGAGACAGCTTAAGCGTAGTTCTTTGACTGAGACTTTACATTTTGATAAGACTTAAGTAACGTATGTACACAATTTTGTGACTGAGACCTTAAAATCAGAACGAACTCACGTAACGTTAACTTTATCTTGAATTTAGACGTGCTACTTATCTGTAATGAATAAGTAGGTTCAAAAGTTCAAGACGTAAGGCTATCAAGGAAATAGTTTTGCATGTAGGATATTCCTTTCAAACTCCTGGCTATCGAGTTGGCGTCAATGAGCGTCCACCTTTAATCCAATCGAGTAGAGTGCATGCTCTGAAGCTTTCTAACTTATTTTCCTGAAACGTTTCGGTTGTTGACAAGGCTACCTTAGCCGACCTTACGATAAAAACATCCTCCGTACTACTTTGAATATCTTCCACAAGCGCTGGAGAATATCTTCTTAAAGTTACTTATAGATAAGGCGATTGCGAGGTATGGAACTAAAACATAGCGAGAAATAACACAAATTACTACTAAGGTAAAAAAATATATTAATTCAACTTTCTATTTATATTCTAAAATATTTTACAGAAGAGTTTACAGGATTGAGGTAAGTAAATACTAAAAAAAGTTTAAAGAAATAATCCCGAACGAACATGTAAATGCATTGTGCGATAACGAGACAATTATACTTAATACGGTTACAGAAACCATTTTGATAACACCTACTAAGCTATTCGTTTTCCGTAAGCAAAGAACAAAAGTTAAAGTAAAATGTGTTCTGGGGAAGTAACTAATGGGTGGCAAGTTTCAGCTGTAGGTACTTAAGCGGCCAATTCTAGTGGCAAGACTACTTTCTAAGTACACATTAGTGGGCGCTGTAGCTTTCTCCGCTAAATCTTAACTATCAACTTAAGTCAGTGTCAGCGTGAACTCGCGAACGAATTGAATAAGCCCCTCTATCCACGTTTGTGTTTATTTGCTTTCATTATACGAGCTTCACTCACAAATTCGGTTCAATTACGCCCTAATGTAGGGAATTGCCATGGCATTTTATTAGCTTCTTCGAATGTTGTTTCGATATAAGTATAAAGGTTATTTATTTTATACGATTTCATATGGGACTTTCTTCTATTTGTAATCTGTGGTTTTCTTAGAAAATCTATCTACCCACACTCAAATAAACCTATACCATATTTTGAGGGTGATGCTTGGTTTCATATAATTCCAATTATTATTGTCTTAAGGTATATAAAAGATAAGTATCTTTTTTATTTTCATTATTGACTTCAGCACCAATAATCAATAGTAGTATATTATTATGCTAAAATAAAAATATACTAACTTCCCTCGTCAAGCTAAGCTAAGCTATGAGATTAAAAAAACAGAAGTGATTACTAGGTAAATTTTCGCACTAATATAATAATGACTTCAACGTTACTCGCGAAAATGACTAAGTATTTTAGCTAATGTGTGTAATCTGGGTACAAGATTACAAGGAAACAAGGTACATGTCTTGTAGACTTTGTATACTTAATTACACAAACACAAGAGCTAATTAGGTACAGGTTTCGTTAACGTGTTACTAATTTGAGCAGAACTTTCCAATAAGAGCATCGGTAGTTCTTCGGGCTGTACGCTTACTCAATTAGTGCTCCTCGCAGTTTTCGAGACAAACTTATTATTTATTTCAAACCTTGTTGCTTTGTTGTTAAAATACTCCTTTTAGCTAATTACTGTGTCTTAATTTACTAAAAAGTTTAGATCGTATAAATAATATGCGTAGTGAACGCTTCAGTCAGCTTGATAGATAAATGCGAGTTTTTCTTAAGTAACATTTAATATGTGAATTATTTGTTTTATAAAGTTCATCAAAAAACAATTCCCGCTTTTTTCTCCCTTACAAGCAAGTTTAATAACTTACTAATGAAAAGTCTACCGCCCTACGTATTGCGATATACTCTGTAGTGTCCTCATAAAAATATGTTTAATGACATCGTAAAAAATCGATATATTGTGGCGATGCGCTGAAAGCATACTCACTCCACATATACGTTATATCAATAAATCTAAGAATGTCTTATTTTATCACCACCTCCATTACTATTGACATAATATTTACTGCTCTTTAAATATGAATGAGTGAGTTTGCTCACTATACCTACCTATTAGTATAACCTCAACCACTAATAATAGTCTATTATTTTAAATTTACCAGCTGCCAGCCCACGGAAGACTAGCCAATGTTCTTCTGGCGATGTTTTAATTAACCTACAAAGTCATTTGATTATAAAGTGATCCGGCTAGCGCGAAGAAAAAAAGACGTAGTGTGATAAATATTTTTAGAACGAGCAAGTTGTGGTCGCCATAAGAGAAACGTTAGTGAAACTGCGTACTCGTATATGTTATCATTTACTAGCCTTCAACCATACTGCAATGCTTTTGGAAGTCGATACCTAATGTATATAAAAGTATGAAAGGAAGTACTTAAATTATCAGCGAGTCGAATAACTTCAATACGTCCATTGAACACGTGGATCGCTAATTATATTCCAGCGGATAACATGACACAATGTTCTGAAAATGTATCGTACAATAGAACTTTAACAAAGGCCGATTTTCCTATTGAATTGTCTCGAAAATTCATCCGAAGTACCACCCTTCTCCCTTGCTATTAACCGCAAGTTTCGCTATTAGCGACTGTGTTCGAAAGTTATAAAGGTTATAAACCTTCATTTAACTTAAGATTAAAATCTTAATTCAAGTAGAGAATGGTTGTAACTAGTAGTCTCGCGAAATTATAAGGTTGTTTACAATACAATGGATTTGTCTGTAAGATGAACTTTTATGTTCGCATTGTTATGTAGAGCATTTAAATTTAGGAAAAAATATGTTAAGGTTCGCTCATTTATAATAAAGTTATCTTAAGCAACTCAAGTGACAAATTAGTACCAAAGAACAATTTGAGTTCTTCTTAATAAGATAAAAAACAAACCCTACTTTATAATTCACTTAAAAATTAAACCAATAAACAATCCCAAAATGTCTGACATAGTTATCGTACATTAAATAAACAGAAGAGAGTGACGGTAAACAATAAATTACACACAAAGTTTGTGAGAAGTTGGTACAATCTTCAAAGGCCTGTAAACGAGATCAAGTAATTTAAAGCGAAATAAGCAAAATTACTTTGGCATTGTCGGCTTCTCAACGACGACGGCACGGGAAATCGTTCCCACGAGTATTTCATTTAAAACATTGAAAATTAAATTTATTATTCTGAATAAGTTAATGTAATTACCTTTCGATGAGAAGATGGGGATATAACTGTGCAAGCATTCGGAAATTTTGTATGAAACTCTCGTAGCAGTCGATGTCCGTCCTTTTTTTGGTATTCAGCGCGCGTGTCGTGCAGGAAAATTAAGGTAGACCGCCGTGAACATGTGGTCTTTGATTCTACAACGATTCTTATGTAAAAATGACAGATCACTTTATGGTATTCATTTTCCATTTTTATTATGCTGACGTTGATATATTATATTATGATAATATTTTCAGATGTCAATTGATACCTCACTTTTATTTTGTTTTAAAGTTTCTTAACCGGAACGTGTAGATGGGTAAAAATAAAGAACGATTTATGATGATCCTAAGCTTTAAAAATGTTGTTTTCAAAAATAATGTTTCGTTTGGAACATTAAGTCATTACTGTACAAAACATCGCCGATGAACATTCCGGCTTTCCTCGCTCAGCGCTGAAGCACTTTCATTCCATCGTAACTTTCCAAACTTATCTTAGTTAGTGACGATCAATTTTCATTTTCTCTCGATTACACGCTCCTAAAGTAAAAATTAAAGTTAAATTGTTGTCTTAGTTATTACAGCGCCTTTAAGTAATTATGTACACGGCTGATACTCGTGTCTTTTAGCCAACTTTAAATTTACGATGAACAGTGAACAAAGGAGAACACAAATTATATTGTATTAGGGAATTAGTCTATTGATAAGTACGATATCAATGTAATACGAATATCTTTTTAGTACTAACCAATATATTCAAAATGCTTTATAACTAGGTACAAACATAAAAAATCATAAGTTTTTATTAGCTTAATTTCTAAATTTTAATTTTGGTTAAGAATTAAATATTTAACTTTCATTAAAAAGGAACATTTTTAAACAAAGAATTAGCAAGAGCCTGGATATACGCTAACATAGAAATTAAATTATACAATTTATTTATAAACTTCCCATCAGCGTGAAATAACGAGTCACTGATTTGTTTTCGTTTCTTCCGCTTCAGGGACGTATTCACATATTATGCAGAACGGAAAACCTTCGCAATACATTCACAAGATGATAAACAAAACGGAATACGGGAAGTTATATTTTAGAGTTTCTACGAGCGACAGTATATCAAGGGAACGGGCCCTATCACCTCATCTTGTCACATCCTGTCGACGGGAACATTTCTCATACATTTATAACTTATAAGCAAAAAAATTGAAATGGACGTATTTAATTAACTATAATATCTTTTGACAAAAAATTAGTATTAATAGTTATTTTGATGGAATAAGTGCGTACCGATTTCTCATTTTTATATGAAAAGTACGTATTATAAAATAAACAACGAATAACATAGTAGGAAATCTATAATACTGTTAGAGATAATAAATACATTTTAGAATAAAATATTTTAAATTAAAACATTTTAAGTAAGGTTGGTATCGCACAAAAATGCTTTAGTTAAAGTACATATTTAGAATCATTCCTGTGCCGGTGCCCGGTAGCTACCAACGGCTTGTTTTTATACAAAAAATGTTTGCGGGAAACGAGCAGGAGAGGTTCTTGATCGTAAGTAACCACCTCAGTCTCACGATTGTGTTCCGGACTTACTATTATCCGTTCGCAATGTAACAACGCTCCTACAAATATCTGCAACGCTAGTCCAGACAGAATGAATCATTCATCACCGCGATAACATGCGACTGTGTAAAAAACATTGAATGTATTGGTAAATCTTGTTGGTTGGCGAGGCGTTCGGTGTTCGATTCAACATCCATCATGATCACAGGCCGCACTTCGCAGATAGATTGATCGTTATGGCCGCACGCTACATAAATATAGCCACCGAGGAAACACTGAGACAAAAATGGTGAGAGCAAACAAATGCGCTGTCGATATCCTGACAGAAGGATTGATAGTTGGCGACGGCCGACCAACGCCTTGTTTTGCTATGCGCAAATATCGCCAGACTTGTGCTATGACAAACTACTAACTCTATGAATATGACGGACGGCTCACATTGAATATGTACAACTTTGTATTACAATTTTGATATAACACCACAACCGATACTTTTATACAACTTTAAAATTTCTCTTAATACGCAAATATAAGAAATATAATAAATATAATACCACCTTGTAGAATCAGCTCTCTCATGCCACTCCACTCCAGAGTTGTCAAGCTTTGCGAGTGTTCATGGGCGGCGATGACCACTTACCATCAGGTGGCTCGACTGCTCGTTTGCCCCCTATGTTATAAAAAAAAATAATAAGAATTGAAGCTTCGTCAGCAACAGCAGTTTCAATAAGGTCATTTGACCTATTGTCTTTGATAAGATTATTTTTTTTTTATTTGCCTGACATTAGTATTGTTTATTTTCAGAATTCGTGATGTCTGAAGGCGGTCACGCAGCCGGGGGCAACTACCCTGCACGATCGCCTCTGTCTACTTCCACTACGGGACATTCCAGCTCTAGTCACCACAGGTAAAATATATCGCCTCAATACAAGTTTTATATTAAATTTGCTTGAGAACTCATTCATCGTACCAAAAGTTATCCAAAATATTTATTAAAATACCTCCCATATTTTTGTCTGGTATGTACATTATAGCTTATTAAAACTGCAATATTTAATGTTAAAATACGCTCTATGTACGTACTAGCAAAAACTTTATTAATGCGCTTATGTTCGAAAGTTTCCTTTGAGCTCGAACCCTCCGAAATTAATCTTAGCTCTCATCAAAAGGCTCCTAAATACTCGGCATTCCCACCGGCTGCTATAGAACAGTAGAGACACAATTTTATTGCATTAAACTCAATAAAACATCTAACGTGGTACAAGCTACCCTTAAATTATATTTTGCATCATTCTACGTATTTGAAAGCTTCATCTCGTACCTATAATTAAATAAAAACCTTCTCAAATATAAGCTATTTGTTATCCAAGAAAATATAAATTTCAAGAACGATTCTTACTGAAATTAAATCAAGATCAAATTGTAATTAACACAAAGTTCTTATAAACTTTTATTGTAAGTAATGAGTTTTGTGCTACGTATCTTTTTTAATTACTTTCAAATTAATAAGGTCTAGACTGTTAAAGTTTGAGTATTTGAAAAAACTATTTAAATGTTTTATGACATACACGTTAAAACAAAATAATAAAAATTCATTAAAAACTGTGAAAATGAAATTTTCGGGCTTATTTTAGGAGAGTAAATTTATTCTGCATCAAGCGAAAATGGAACTTGCAATTCGTTTTTGTTTTATTTGAGAGCTAATTGAATTTCGTGTTGCGGTATCATAAAATCCTAGTTCATATTATCGTACCTATAGCTTGCGTTTTTCCTTTATTAGTTTCAGTTATTGTAAGGCTCTTTCCGTTATTCTATGTCTTATAAAAGTAAAACTCTATAAATCATGTAAAAATAATTATCTGTGAAGGTTCTATAAAGTTTAAATATAGTTATCTTTTGCTAAATTAAAAAAGGTGCAACACATTTTATTGCTAGAGTAGATATTTAAGTGCATCCAGTCCTGTTCACCGCGGGCTCGCCAACGAGACACGAAAATGCTCTACTGAAACTGTTATAACTAAAACCGCTTAACCACACGCAAAAAATGTCCAATTTACCGTATATCGTATAAACAATAGTTAATATACGCTTTGAAAAAACAGCATAAAAAAAATCAAATAAAACTTCGTATTTATGCGTTCTGCCTTATTGAAGTCATTATCTGAAAAAACTTCAAATATATTCATAAAATTAGTTTTTTTTTCGTTAAATAGGCTTATCCTTAACCTTATCTTTATACAACAAAACTTGCAATTGCTTTAAATTTCGAACAATATTCAAATTCACGAAAAACTTTAAAAGCTAAGTTTGAATTACGATATATATTTGTATCACTTGAATAAGTATATCGTATTTTCATACAACCTAAAAGAAAATGTATATCATTAATAAGTTAGGACGACCCTGTCTGATCAAAATTGCGCTTGTTTACAATTCGAGACGACCTTTCTCGCGCGTTAGCTTTTAAATTGAACCTAAATAATACATGATCTAGCCTTAAAGTGTAATTTTATGTTATTACCGCTACAGATTGCTCTTTCATTTGTGTGTTATTATTGGATACTCGAGCGCAAATTGCCGACCGAAATGTATTTGATACTGGACATTTTAGATCTTGGCGGTGTAGAATCTCATAAATATTAATGCCTTCACGAAATGTTATGAATTTTAAGCTAATAATCTATTAAAAAGACTATTTTGTTGCAATTTTATCGCATCATTCCTCAGTAAGTTTATAGGCGTGTTAAAGTAGGACTATGAAAGTCGAAAGAGTACTATCGCATATAATAATGAAATGAAAATAATGATATCGCATTCGATAACTGTAATGTTAGTGTAAACACTATATATTATATATACCAACTTATAAATTATTGAAAAACTTTATTATTAATTAATATTAAATAACAAAGTATATCATGATTTAGGTGCTAATTAAATCGAACTAAATAATTAATCATTATTATGTAGTGGTGATGGTATCGCTACAACAATAAAACATTAAAATTGATGAGTCATTTTATTCATTAGTTCCTCACATCAAAAACACGCAGGCAATGAAATTACCCCTTTTACATTGTGTTAAGTGGTAACGAATCATATCCTATCATCAATCATAATTGCCCCTCTCAAGTCCCACCTAAGCCCCACGGGGTACCAATGTCTCTAATTTTATTTGCCTTAACTTCCTCTTATCATGAATATGTTACCGGAACTAATAAACTGTTAAGTATGTTTAATTATTTGACCGTGTATTAATTTAAATTGAGTACATGATTTGTAAAGTTATGGGTATCGTAAACAATCAACCTCAAGCACCCTTACCGTATGGAGGATAGCCGGTGTTATATTTATTTGATTACATATTTCGATAAGGATTTTCACTTAAGCCCTAGATGAGACACATGATTTGACAAACTGTATGAAGTTAGAGAACAGTTACTTTTAATATTGTTTTTGTAACTTTGTGATGTTGGACATATTACATGCTTAAACTACATTTATAAGGTCTCCATCTTGCCGTCACTCAGCCAGAGGGAGGATAAAATAAACTAAGCTTGGGCCGCATGCCGGACGCTCCCTCCGTCCTCTTACATGCGAAAGTGAATGACGTCCCAACCTCAAAGAAGCTCCATTAACCACCAACTTTAAGGGGCTCAACCAAGATGCGAACGCGTAATAAATAAAGCGCCTGAGACAGATAAATTATCTTTGACTCGCGCACAGCCACTTCAGACAAATCGTCTGTCATAAAATGCAGAAACAAACGTTTTTACAAAGTACACTTTCTAATCACTTCAAAATTGACGCGTGTTTTACAACAATTTCGAACCAAGGATTCAGAAGTTATATATACTATCATTTATTAACCATTACATTGCTAAAAGTAAGGTACATCGAAGTGGGGACTGATGCTGTTAAAGTTTTAATTGCTTTTATCGCTGGCTTCGGCTTTAAAAGCCTGAAAGTGCGTGTGACAATATACAGTTATCAAATTAAATCTTTCATGGGAGTGGTTTTACAACGATAAAATATATAATAGTAATGTTGGTCCCATAGTCAATAATTCAGTTTTAGTTTCGGATTCACTAAAACTGTTTTAAATTCGTAATTTTAATTTACCTACTAAGAGCTATATAGTTATCCAGACAGCCGATATTTATATATCAGCTTAGATTTTTAAGATAACGCCGTCATAACATCTAATATCTACGTAGTTTTTTACTGAAAACCCGAAACAAAGTTCAGTAGCTTACGAAAGTGAGCCAGCTGTCAATAAGCGTAGTTATCGGTATTAATATGGCAGCCATTTGGCCAGCTGTAGCAGGATTTATTCAGTGCACCGGTTTCAGCGCCGTGCTCAGACAGATATAGTTAAAATGGTTTGTTTCAATCGGGAACAATATGTCATAATAACGACGCGTCACCACGGCCGGGAGGTCCAGTTGTCCTAGTATTGTTCACTACTATCCAATTAACAGGAAACATGTCAAGCACATTGATGTGGAGTGATGTTTCGCTGTGTCACTAATTATCGGCCTTTTGTATAGCAAATATTATTACACTGGCCAACTGAACGTAAATTTGCGTTGCAATTAAAATTATTTTGCATCACAAACGCGCTTATTGGGGGAATGATAAGTCAAACAGGGAACTTAGTGGAACGAATTTATTGTATTCTCCGTAAATACGTTTTGGGGTTTAGGGGATTCTCGTTTATTTTGTATCATTACCTGAATATACACATATGTTTGCATGATTCTACATAATACATAAACTTTCGGGGCGTTTAATTACATGTTTTTAATCTACCCTTTTCGATGAGCTGTTATATCTAATTCATCTTTTTCAGTTTATATTGTACTATAAGCTTTACGAAATGATATCAATTATTTGTCAATAACACACCCTCGATATGACTCTCGTTAGTATTAAAGTAATTATCCGAATCGTAAGAGCAAATAAAATCACTCGCTAACGACCTCTAGAACAAATCATGCGTCCATAGGCAATCCTCTTACGCTAAGCCTTCGCCCTCGCACGGCACATAAGCCGCGCAATAGAGATATGATAGACGTTATTAATTAGATGTCGTAACTTCTTTTGCCATTTCACTGTGCGAATGCGGAAAACCCCATAACCCCAAGTAAAGTTCGCCCGGCAACGACTGCACTTAGGGGACTAAGAAATATTGAGATCGATATATGATTACGATTCAATATTTTATATTACCTATCAACAATGCTTGATTTCTTTATATAGATATACAGGCATATGAGCAAACAAACCGATGGAAATTTAATGGAATATGGTCAACGTTTGTAACACTTGTGGATTTCACTAGAAAGCTAAAGCTTATCAAAATTCTAAAACTTAATCCTTATCATAATTCCAAAATTTTCAATATTGTATTCATTATTTTTAACATTAAATATAAAGTTACATACCATGTATAGTTTTTCAAAAACAATTTTTATATTTTAAACTGGATTTCGAACATTAAAGATACAAACAAACTTTTATACGGTTGCAAAATCAACGGCAATTATTTACAAACACGATTCCACATTTACACGCCAATTATACGGCTGCATAGTTGACGGCGAACAGTAGCTACAATTACGCAATTGCGACCAGACTCTGAATTGAATTTTATTTTAAAACCGTGATACCGGAGCGGAGACTACTGTTACGCGCCATTTCGATATTCGGATGACAAATTAGTTGGCGAATCCCGGTACCGAGCGACGCTGAAATTACAGGGGCGACGCCGACACCTCGCGTTCGCTGCTCTAAAGTCTAAAGGACCCGAGTTAACACTTTAATATAGACATTATTGGAACCTAAGCGCTATTTTAGTGTCTTCATGTACATAGTATTTATTTAAATCTAAAAATAACTTAATTATATACCTATATATGTTTGTTTACCGCCTATTACATAGCTCCCATTTTAGTGATCCGCCCTTATACTCGTACTTATTAACATTGCTCTTGATCCGAGTTGCGTATTTTTAGGTATCTAAATGTAAATAGGGACATACATACAGCGTATACCGATTGTTTTTTACCTAAGAAGAGATATATAACAAGTCATTTAATAAATATTATATTAACCCACAATATCAAATGTAT
This sequence comes from Eurema mandarina, assembly GCA_018238005.1. Classification (NCBI taxonomy): domain Eukaryota; kingdom Metazoa; phylum Arthropoda; class Insecta; order Lepidoptera; family Pieridae; genus Eurema; species Eurema mandarina. The sequence continues at coordinate 76,262 of DWAJ01000003.1, read as the reverse complement.
AAATTATAATCACACTAGAACATTTAATTTAAATAAAATGTCAGTGGAAATATATAAAAAAATATTTATCTCTCAATGGTACTAGAAAGCAGGATTGCCTATAATTAATTATCTCGCTACCCATATATTTCCATCATCTACGATATTACAACTTTTTATGTCAAGTAATAAAATATAACAGCTAATTACGGACTATTTATGTACATGTTTTTATACGTACATTGTACAAAGATGAGTAAGTTCTAATTTGGTAAGCGAAGGCGCTCAATGATTCGCTTCCTTCCTTGGTTTGACGAGCGGTAATTGGACGGGCGTAATTACAGCTCGCTTGTAAAGCTATCATCTTATCATTTTCGAAGGGGTATTAGCGAAAAACATGGCCTAAAAGGGGACAGACGCGCTGTAACCGCGTTGTGGTATAGACAGCCAACGAGCTAAGTTCGTTATTAATATCTTTAGACAAGTCGGAAATAGCGCCGCTTCTCAAAGGGTAAACGTCAAAACAGGGCAATTATGGGATGGAGTAATTAAGTTCTGCGTGTGGCCGTGATTAAAAATTAGAATATAAAGCTTTTAAAATTCAAGTCATGATTAAGATTTTTAATACACCAATAATTTTCGGTAAAATTTAAAATGTTGTGTTTTAAAATTTATTTTATAATAATACGTATTATCATGGTTAAAATTTTATATTTTTATTATTTTCTTTCGCAATTTAGAACACTTGTAACTGTAATTTAAAGCATATAACCTGAAAAATAAAATGACAAATTATCAAGCAAGTTGCGAACGCCGCAGCGGGATGTCGCTGAAGGGTTAAGATATGCGTCACATTTATTTGATGGTTTGTCATCCTGACAGATGCTGCTGTAATCTGATTTTTGATAAATAGCCTTGTTACACATCTTCCCTCTTATAGAAAGGATTTTCCACGCCTTATGTACTGAGAAATAATGTTATATCAGAACGAACTGATTTGTGAAAAGACGGTGTAAATCTTAACTCACTAAATGTTAATATTTCAGCTCATAAGATTATAATAATAAAATATTATGAACGGAATATAATTAGTTTAAAAAGATATGCTATTTAATGAATAGGCGAAAATTTATAAAATATAAATATAATTTTGGAAAAGTATTGTATTTTGATCTGGAAACAATATTAATTTTAATATCGTAATAAACTTACGTCGTAAACTGATTTATGTATACATCTGAACAATTACAGAGATGAAAACGTTTGGTACATTTAATACGAGCGAACCAACGTACTTTAAGAGTGAGCGTTAATGTGTCGTTGTTCTTGCTTGAAAACACATACAACAGAAATTATGGCAATTAAAGGCTAAGTCAAAATAAAACGAGGTATATTATTCAATACAGTAAATATAGAATACACTAGATTCTCCCTAGCACGACCATATTATACATCGAACAGTTCGGTCCCCAAAGTCACTTTTCCACGCTTCGCATACTCGGGCGCCAGTAAAAAAGTATGCTCACTTTTATGAACATCGAAAGAACAATTTCGTTAGGTGCCCGCTGGAAATTCGCTGACTTCAAAGGACATTTCAACAACGGCTTTCCTCCCTCTTTGTTGACCTTTATAAAAGTGTTTAAAAACAAAAATTATATTACTCAAGTACGAGATATTTTGCCGTGTTTTGTTAAAGAACACTCTTGTATCAAAGTTAATAAACTCACTGCTGTTCATTTGGCGTCATCGTTTATTTTTTATTTACTTCATCACTTTTTTATTATAACGAATGAATCATGATAGGTTTTTATTACGTTTATAAAGCTGTAATCTTAACGCTGTTGAAGGATTAAAAAAAACATCTTTAGCGTATCTCTTACGTATTTCATGTCTATGAATTATTGTAAAAAAATACAAGAATTGCCAATCATATATCTTAGGTAAATCTTAATTAATTATATATACTTAAAAAAATTGAGTAGATTTGGGGTAGATGAAGTTAAATGGAATCAGAAACATAAATAAATGTATACATCGAACAATTTCGAAATATCGTGTAAAGTAGAATCACGAAAACATTTTTGACTCACGGCATTTATTGGGTAAAACTTTAAATTGCTTCGTACCCACTTTGAGTGGCTATTGAGCCAATTTGCCAGTTGCTTCCGTCTAAACTCCATGACGATAAATAATCTGCTTCGATTTATTTATATCTGATAACTTTGTACCAAATACAAAATACAGGTAAGAAGCAAAAATTAAAAATTCAATCTAAGTTTAATGGAGTTCTTATCGAAACATATTATTAGAATATTTTTGGGCTTCGAAACGTATTTAAATTTTTTCATGACTAAGACAACTGTGATTTATATTTATGAATAAAACAATAATAATGTCATTTACAAATTACAGTAAACGTATTTGTAATGTAATGTTAAAACTTGAACGCCTCAGATTTATTTAAGGCAAAATTAATATATCGATACATTTCTCTTTTAATTTGGTCGCCCAAGTGGAAAAAATGGAAATATTTATCAATACGGAGCTAGAAAATTAAGTTCCCATATATGGGAAGATAACAACATAAATTAGATAGTGTTGTTCTGAATATTGTTCAATCTTACTATATTGTGTAATACAAATACGCCTGGTCGGAAATCAAAGGCAAACTGCAACCTCCTCGCATTCAATATTGCTTCATATTCAACATTGTAGTTATGTATCGGGTTAATCAAGTGGTTCATTCACGAATTACTAACTTCATACACTGCAATGGAAGCATTTGTAAAGACAGGTCGATCTAGTTTGCAATATTCTAATAATTCTAACCATTTCCCACATTTGAGGATCTCCTAGATACTATAGAAACTATATTGTCAAATATTTGTAATGGCACTACTCGTTTTTCTCTAATTTTATATGTTTATAATTGAACTTAATATTATTCTCACAATCTTTACCATAAGCAATACAAATAAATTAATAGTTTTTATTATAACTGTCAGATGAGGAATCTCCGGCTTATTTCTTGGAAAACGGACGTTTCAAAGCGCTTGTAAGTTTGGTGCTTAATTAAAATATTTACGTAACATGTATGTGCTTAAGGCATTCCATGTATTGAGTGATCAATAACCACGTACGGCTGAAATGAGGGGCTGGGCGTAATGAGACCGGCTGGGAAGGCGTTCGCGCGTGGCGACAAGCGAACCGTGACAATTTCGTGGGCTTAAATGCGCGCACCGACGTACACACACTGTATTACGACCTCCACAACCAGATAAAACAACGAACTTCAACGTTTACGAGTCTTCATAAAAATATAATTGAATTAATACTCATGTCAAAGTGAGAGCTCTCCAGTTCATGTTCTAGCGTTCTTGACTAATGCTCGATTTAAATTAGCCCGACGAGTGTCGACGCCGCTGCGTGCAGCTAGTAATAAACGTACCTAGTATTTAAATTTAGTTTAGGAGATTAATTAAACCGAAACCGGGTGAACGGACGTTCTCGCCGCGTTCTGTCAGAACCGTCAATGGCAGCCGTCGCACTGTTTTATTCTCGCACTAACGCCATCGATGGGAGACGCAATCGAATTTGCCAAATGACGCTCACACTAAATTGGTGAAGAGTGATTGATTGGAACGTTCTACGGCTAAAGTATTTTACATCCGCAATAATTGAATCTGAGTATATAGAGCGAATCGCTGCGAGGAACGCGAAATAAAATTTGCAGTTTAATATGACGCGTTCGTTCCGCCTGGTTACCTAATTAGATCATATCAGCATGAAATATGGCCGAGTAAATATTTTATGCAAAATTGCATCTTGCTAGAATTTTCACGTGTTAAATTTTCTGCTTGTAATTACATGAACCTTTGTTAACTAAACGCAGCTAAAGTGTACACTTTTAATTTTTTTGTGAAACTGTGTAATGTCATAGTAATGATAACCGACATTAGGCAGCTTATAAGGCAGTTTTATAATGCTAATTATATTAGGAATCCTGCTGTATACCGATTTTTCCGCGAGCAACATATATGTAAGGATTATATAACAATATATCGTCGGCAAAATTGTTCGGCCAGTGCCATAAGCCAAAAAATGTTGTTTACGATGCCCAAAAAATTTAAAAAAGAGAAAAATAATATGCTGTATCAAAATTCCCAAAAAGAAAAATCATTTTTATTAACTCAATACCAATCATGCTAAATTTTGTTACTTTACTGGGCTCATTTGATATTTTGATAAATCTAATTTATAGTCCAAAGGCAAAAGTTCGTACGTGGTACGTAGCTTTATTTCTTAAGGTCCATTTTACAAAAAAATCAAAACAATAAAAAAAATCTACCTAAATTCGTTAAAGTCTGTAACGTTAGAGGTATTTAAAAGTAGAAATCCATAAAACAAATTTACGTAACGTCGGCGCATAGAGTAAATAATTGTTTTCCAGGTCACTCGTAACCCGGTAACTCGATAAAGGAATGGAGTGACCACCAGGCGGCGGGCAGGTAGCTCTCGCTGACCTGACACGCAGTATTAGCCTGATTAGCTCCAAACCGGCCGTGCCTCTGGAAAAAGCTTTAAAAACGTCGCCAGTAATTCAGTTAGGGATGGCACTGCCATAGCACTTTGGCCCGACTACGACATTTCACTGCTGGAAATGTTTTTGTAATAAATCCAACCGAGATACGAGAATAAGTTATGAAGAACTCTAATGCTGTTATTAATTGAAAAACTAGAAGCTTTTTGCAGTACTTAATTTATAAAGACTGAATAAATAAAACTATTGAACACGTGACAAAAATAGCAGAAAAAAGAGAATATAAATGATAAAATTGTTATTGATAATATTAAGAAAACAATAATAGCAAGTTTTAAACTTATGTCAGTAAGTGTATCAGTTATTAATCTTTTTTTTGCGTTAGCCGGCAAACCTTAACCTAATTTTCCGCTCTGTACCGTTAAAAATTAAGTTCCTTGTTACAATTTGATAAAAACAACGTTAAATGGGTTGTTAGAGCAACCGGGGTGAAGCGCTTGTGAAGGTATTCAGTACCTACGGCCACTGTAACCCGACGATAATTAGATACGGCGCGCTTTTACAGCGGCGCGACTCTGAATACGAACCAAATTGCCGCCCTCCCAATCCTGTTTATGCCACGATGGCACTCTGAAGCTTCGTTTGGCGATCATTTTGTATTCTTTTTTATATTCCAACGAGTTTCCACTCTGTAATTTTATAATTTATGCCATTTTATACTCGCAAACCCTACAGCAAAATTTCACTAAAATTATATCTAGTATTTACATTCGTTTGAAAGGAATTTTTGTGTGTAATTGCTTCTACTACGTTTATTCTTTTTACAATCTATTCTTATATGGTCTGGAATATTTTTCGGCGAATAGTGATTTATTTTCAATGAATTTTTTAAGATTATCAATTAACTCTAGTAAAAGATATGTAAAAAGTGTTTAAAACATAATAAAGACCGGAAAAGCAGACTTAAGCGTGAGAATGCGAGATTTAAGCTCATTTCATCATATGCGTCTTTTGGTAAATTCTCGTTTTACTGGCCGTAGTGCTTCAAATTCCGACTAGTTGATTAGCCGTCGCCGGATGCCGAGTTTCCTCTCAGGCTCGCCGCTTTCACGGTCTAACTGTGCACCTGCAGTTTTTGGCACTATTGTCTGATAGAAAGGAATGAATGCGCGCAATTCTCGCTACTGAAATTTTAAGCGGAAAGTTGCCTGCTGATTGCTTTTTAACGAAGCGGCTATTTTATATAAAGTTTATGTATAGTTTTATTTTTAGCGTTCTATGTAACTATAAGAGCTCTCGTTATTAATATCATTGTCAATACATCTATTACCATTCTTCTAAAGACGCGTCGCGCAATGAGGATTTCATTTTTGCAATTTTCTGTGAGCTAGTTTTCTTCATAGCCTAGAAAATAAAAACATCCACTTATATAATAAACAACATATCTAATTACTTATATAACTGAATGAAATTTAAAATAAAATTCACTTTCTTTAGAAAAAAGTTTGTTATTCTAGTTATAACAGAAATAAAACATAAAAGCATCGTCACGACTAAGCTGTATCTGATAAGGTTTGAGGTTCGTTCTCAGAACGCATCCATTTGTCGTACGCACTCACATCAGTGAGCTTTATATCTGCGTGGGAGTAGAGTCTATGAGTGGAAATATTGTATAAGATGTTTTAAGAAGACATATCTCAAAAAATAGAAATGGAACCTTATAGACTTCCTTACAACCTAATCACTCCATGGCCCATCAATCTGTCCGTAATTTACAACCTTTACCTTAAGAACCAAAATCATATACGCAGGTCCACAGTTTTCCATAACACTGCTAAATAATTAAATGTCTTAATTAACACAATCATTTAAAAATCGTATAGGTATACTGAGACTTACAAACGATTCAAAACTTATAGCGTTCTATTTAGATTACTTCATATAAAGAACCGTGCGCTAGTCGAACTAGCTCTTAGCCGGCACTTTTTAAAACAATATTAACTGACAAGGTTTGTTTTAACAAATTTTTGTACAATTTTTAATATGAAACTCAAAACATATTTTTTTTAAAACAACAGTATCAATTTATTTTAATAAAAATGTATTATTGTAATAAAAATACATAACAAATTATTTCATGGAAATAAAAATTCAATTCCAAATATTTATATATATTTTAAATCAAAACTTATTATTTACGGCGTCGCTGAGAGCTCACAGAGGTGGGTATAATTACCACGTCGTTAAATTTTAAATCCCATTAACGCTTACACCTACTTTAACATTTTATTTCATTTTGTTTCAGGTACGAGTATATTTGTGTGAGAGTGGATGTAAACCTCTATGCGAAGGTAAAATTTTATTTAATTATTGCCATACACGTACACAATATATGAACCCAAATTACTATATTTTCCTTTTGAAGGAAAATCAAATTTCCAAAGTTTTGTTGACTTACGTAAAACTGTGTGAGAGGTAGTCTATGTCAATGAAAAAGGTCTTCTGTCAACGTTAAACTCAAAGGTGCTACTGACCAACACTAATAATTTTTCTAGTTTTTATGGATAAGAAACTTAAATAAAAAACGCGTGCAATTGTAGCTTTTCTTCAGTTTTAGCCAATTCGAACACATGTACTGAATTTGTGATCTCATCTAAATATAATGAATTATACAAACCAAATTAATACAAAACACAAATACCTATAATTAAAATTGCAAAAGAAAGAGTGTTCGTCCGTTTAATTGCTTCACAGGAAAAAATCATTATAACGCCCCTATTAATTTAATACTGAATTTCAAAACGCTTTTGTCGTCATTCGTAGATTTCGGAAGCGATCGCATTTTCACCCTTCATTTTTAGCGAGTGATTCTCATTACGAACTTATTTAATCGTCCTTTATGCTAGTGGAAAAAAATAAATCCGTTGTGATGCGTCGCCCGTCGAGACGCTGTATCCAGGACTCGTAATTAAACTGACACCGTCCCAGGGGACGAGTTTTGAATGTTATTAGATCTTCTTTCGAGCTGTCTGACTCTGATTGAAACTATTATAACACTTTTAGAGTTTAAACCCAGGATTTAATGTTACGTTACACTAGAAATTGCGTTAACTCGCTATATTATACTTTACATATATTTATTTTTATATTGAACTATACGTGTTAAAAATTAAAATATACCTAACATCCATACCCAATCGTATTATAAACATATTCAATTTGAAACGATACGTAAAAACACATTGCACGAGTACGTAACTTTAAATAAGTTCTTTGTCTTACCACAAGTATCTGCTCGCTGTTCAGTGACCTTTGGATGAAGACTATAGTCATACAAAATATCGAACATGAATAGCGATGTCGGGCAGAGTTCAGGCAGCGTCGAGTGAGCGTGTTGACAGTCCTCGAGCCGCAGACCGCTCCACGGAAAAACAAACAAATTTGTTTAAACACCGACACATCCATGTGTGTGCTTTGAATTTTAATTAAAGCAATAATGAAAATCGAATTTCGAAGCATTCCGAATTTGCTCTTTACAGTAATATTTTGTTAAATGCCGCGCTGCCTATAAAACATGATCTATTTAGGTATACCAATTTGATCATACACGTGACGTTCCAAAATTATCTTTTCTAATGTGAAATATATTAATGATAAAATCCATTACTTTTTATTTATTCTGTGTTAACGGTTCGAGGGATATCATAGGAGCCAATTAATATTTTACTCATCACTTATTGTTTCACGAACGAACGGTATGAACAAAGAAATCATATATACTTTCTAATTATTTGAAAGGGGTTTTGTTAAGTTTTAATTAGACCCATTAAAATGCGATTGGATCATTAATTATCTGATATTTTTCCAAACAATATAAATGTGTCAACGTTTCGTATGAAAAGCAATAAAGTTAAACGAACTCGATGTAATCCTTTTGCTGACAAAAATGTTAATTATCACCTTAAATTTCCTTTCACAAATTAGGTAGAATTAATAAATTTAGACGCATTTTGATGGGCGGATTCTGTTGGCTGCCGGCCAAACTCCACGTTGCTTTTCCCAAAAAGTATATCCTCTTTCATTCTGATCCCTATATTTCTTTACTCACAACACAGTGCTACGATTTCCGCGAACGATTCATTTCTAACGTATTCTTAAATAGAACGTATTTGAATGCAGATAATTATTATTTCGAAACGTCACGGACTTGTTAAAAAACATTAGCCATGTAAGTGCTTTATTCTTTTTGATATAGGTATTACAATAAATGAAGCTTTGAAATACAAATAGCAGCAATTGGAGAAATGGCGGACATTTACCAAATCATTTTGTTTCGACACTGGCTATTACATATGAAACAATATCCGCAAGCCTGATAGCTTTTCGAATAACAAATTAAAATATTAATAACACTGTTATGACCGTTTTTCAGAAGTAGCTCTCGTTGAATCATGTTTAAATATATTTCATTTTAAGCTTACAATTGATAACCAATTATCATAAACTAAACTAATTTTATTCATTTACACAACAGATAATTAATTTTATAACCCTTCTATAGAGAGCACTTATGGTAACTAGCGACCAAAATCATCTGTGCGTGAGTGACATAGATTATATAAATATATAGATTCAAAAATACCATACAATAATTATAAAATAAATTAACGTATATTCAAAGATTCAAATGGACACACATACACAATAAGAATTGCGCATGTGTGTTCAAAGCGCACACCGCTGCGTAATTCGAGATGGCCGGGTTGAATGATCCCATATCCACTGAAGAACCTTAATTCGGCTCTCACACTCACGGAGAAGGAGTGCACTTAGGTGTAAATAAAAAGTTGAACGCTGGTGTAACGAGAGTGACGTAGACAATGAAGCTAGACAATGCGTTACCGGAATGACACTCCACAACCACTAGGCCCGCCCTCCCGACCTCGCATTGTGCTTTTTACATCTCCCAAATATTTATCCCATACGATCATATCTAACTTAAACATGTATATTACAATAATGGGCTAAAGTTGCGTCAAGTCTTTGTTTGAATTAGTAGAAAATATGGTAAGTGACATAATTATACTATCGTCTGAAAGCAAAACTTTAACTGCTGTCAACTACCAATGGTGTTACGTAAGACCCGACTCATTAAGCTAGATCAGGAGTTTCATTTTACCATCCTGATTCTTATTCGAAATAATTATATGAAAATTTAATTATACATTTCGATTGATTTAAAATGCGAATATTTAAAGCAATTTATCATAGAGTGCGAATGAACCTTTAACCAAATAAGAGTTCAAGCATTGAACATACGATTAATTATTTTGCATAATTAGTTCTGAATGGCGGTTTGGTGGCGGATTATCCGGGTGCGCCCGTTTATTGAACGATATTAAGCTGGGAGCATGTTATGAACAGCTTAATGATATTGGTAGCATTTCAATTTGCACCAATTCTTAGGAAACTATGCAAACATGACTCTGTTTTAGAACATGACTTGAGACGAGTTAAAAAAAATCGATTAAACTCTAAACTGCCAGCCATCACAAGCAGAAAATATAAGCTTTAGGAACCTTTTAAAAGGACTTCAAAGCGTGGATTTATAAAATGTTATTTGTTTGTATTATTTATCCATCAATATTCATTATTACAATTCAGTAGATTAGCATCCATTTCTTAAAGATCGGCTCGAAAAACAAGCTCAGCATTTCCATGTTCCGGAAGTAATCCCGGCCGTAAAGGAAAAAAAGGATAATAATGGACTTATAAGTCCGCTTTGGTCCTCATTATTCAGCCCATAAATAACGGTAACGTCCGAATATTTGCTTAAATGTCATTATTTTATATCCTCTCAAAGGTCTCAAGATTAGTTATGAAAGCATTAAAATAGAAAATTCAATTCATGCCGTTGCAAATTAGTTTAAATCCTATGCCGCAAAAAAGGTACTTAACGTACAACAAAATTGATTACATTTCCCGTAACTAATTTAATAAAAATGAAATCGCGGTGCAGAAACCGAGTGCCTAGACGTAAAAAAGAAATGCCGTTGCTTTAATCCACATAAAGGGTACTCCGTTGCTAATTATAAATGAATACTCTGCGCTCACGTGAACAGCGCAGATCTTAAAAAAATAATTCAAACATTTTATCACGGCTTTCCATTTTAGTAAAATTTAATTAAACCTATCAACATAGTCCATTGTTCAGAATAACTACTATTGTAATTTATATACCGCCTATCGTGTTAACGATGACTGAGTGGTTTCTCTTAATTATCATTTTGTATGGTTCGTCAGGCACATGCTTGTCCCGTCGGATACCGTTTAAAATCAACTTTGATCCCCTAGTACTTACATACATTATTACATGCTCAATACAATAAAATAAATTGAAATATACTAATGTTTACTCAGATAAAGTAATAGGAAAGCTATCGAGATGTTATGAGTCTGAATTGCTCTTCAACAAACATCGTCCACGGAGTTAGGACACTGGAAGTTTGATTGTTTATTCAGATACGACCAACTTCTGGAATTAAGTAACCCGGAATAGCCGCATTAATTAATATTTGTGTTTGAACTGTATCCTTGCCCTTAAGTGATTAAGCGTCTAGCGAGTTATTCCAAGACAATTTACAACGTTTACAACGTTTGCTTTAATTTATTATACCAATTCCATTACGTCAAGATTTGATTACATATTTGGTTTGAGATTATCGGTGACTCCTCAACAAATTTAATACAATGCGTAAGGATTAATATAATAACGATCGCTGAATGGATAAAATTGAAAGACTTATACATCGGATATAAGGTTGAAAATACATAGAATTTAAGATGACTCTCCACATGTCTCGATTGAACAAAACACCGCCCGGCTTGCGAGCAATTTTCGTATTATTCTCCGAACAATAGTAATGCGAGACAATATTGGGTGTATCGACATTCGATCTTATCCTCTCGCCGGCTAAAGATGCGAAGCGAATCGTAAATAATATATGAGAATAAATGAGATGAACCCTTTATATTACATTGCGCATTTACATAAAAACAGACACTTCTCATTTTATTTAAAGAAATTGTCTTCTTTTGTCATTGAGATGAAATGTTTTAAATAATACGAATTCAGAAATATAACTAATATTCATTCAGAGCATATTCAGAAGGTATGCTTTTACACAATAGGTTCGTGACAAAACTGAAATGAACATTATATAACAATAATATAAAATGTAAAGCCGCATCCGTTTAGTTTTATCTTCATTAATACAAGTTTTAAAATGTTGAAAACATTATTTGTAAAAAATAAGAAAAGCCTTAATTTGGGCTTATTTCCTGATTAATTATTATTACTCAATAATTTGTACGAAGATTATAATATCCTTCTAGAACTTAAATTCCCTTATGAGTATGAACTGCAAGCATCAATAGAAATTTATCTGACCATTCAAAAATATACCTTTCCAAGGACAGATAATATAATTGTATCAATACACAGAATTTGGAGAATTTGTTTAGCAAGGGATATCATTTGAAGGGCACCGATTCTGTATCTCTGTAGATAGCACGATAAACCGACTGTAACGCGCATAATCCTCTCCGATACGATGCAATGTATTTGCCTGGGCTCTTCTTCAGGTACCGATTGTGGACCTCAAGGGTATTAGAAGGTTTTAAGATTTGGTACGAAATCCTTTTTTATGTTAATAACGTTAAAAAGGTTTTCTAAAATAAAGGTTTTTTGAATTATTAAAAATCTAATTGGAATGATCAATAACATTATATGTAAAATCGAGGTAAACTTTAAATAAAAGTTTTAAAGCGTTTGAAAAAATGTTTTAATTGATCCTTCGTCTTCTATTTATATTTTTAAAAATAGAAGTCTCGTCCTAATAGTTGAATAATAAACCTTTGTTACAAGAAAGAAAATAAAACAAACAAATAGAACAAAACCTTTGATGCACTCAAATGTTCTGATGTCATCCACGTCTACTATAACAAAAAGTAAACATTTTAAAGTTTAGCCCGGAATATGCAGCGACTGCAGTCCCGAAATTCTTGGCACAATACGTCATTGTTGTCAGGACATAATACACGGTATTAACATTTTATACCGCGATTCGTGTCATTGATGACGATTTATTGTTACGTAGTGGGTACCACCGACAGTACACGGTATAATTAATCCCTCGTTTTTTATCTCCGCGATGATTTAGGTTGGAGTTTGTTTTGCAATGACATCTGCCGACAAACCTTTTGTTAGATATGTCAGGCAGGTAAGGATGATAATAAGAATTATCCACACACAGTTAGTTTTCTCCTTTTGACCTTTGATAGTATTGAGTGTTCCGATTTTTTTGGGCTTACGTATGTTTATTCTGCGTATTAAAGTTACGCAGGGTTGTGTCTGAAGAGGGATTAGGTTTAATACCTAATGAAGAGGATAAAATATAAATGGTATGTTTAATACGAGCGTGCAGATGATGGTTATAGCAGAAAGCTGAACGTTTATCCGGTAAACAAAGAGTTAATTGATGTCGTATAATTTTATGTTCTAAACAAAGGCTCGTCGAGTGTTCCGCCCTCCCCGCCCACGCCGCTGCATGCACTTGTTGCCCGCATATGTCTACACGTGCATTTGTTTATATTTCCACAGTTTACTTCACGTCTTTCAAGAGATAAATAAATCGCTCTATAGTCAAAATATTTCTATACTTAACATAATTGTGTATAATGTGTTTATATTGTGCTGTGGGAACGCGACATATAAAACTGAATATTATATAGTAGTAAATTTTTAATGTTGTACTATAGATGGCTTATTTGTAACTGTTTTAGAATTGACAAACTTTTCTACGACGATACAGCATTGTAAAATCAATTGGTCAAAGTCGGCCTTTACATTCACGATTCGGCGCGCGTGGTGTCAGTCTTTTATTTTTTTTTATTCATGATGTATCCCGCTGAGATATCACCAACACTGCTCCGCCCTTTTCAACTGCTTAACCGTTACTTTCAAAAGATAACCATTAATCATTATTTCGAAAACGAGAAAAAATACAGTATCGCCAGAATCTTTGTAAAACCCATATAAGAGTTAGTCTATATCATTATAGATTAGAACAACATTTTTAAGTCATAAAAGTAAATTAGCGATGTTCTAAAGAAAAGTAAATCGCGAGATCCAATCCGAGTTTGCAAACAAGGGAAGTTACGGCGAGGCGGGCGCCGGTCGCGGCTCGGCAAATAGGTACCGGCCGCGCCGATAAGACGACGTCTCTTGTGACTTCTATTTAAACAGGGAAACACTCACAGATTAAATCTTTCGCCTGTTTATTTTTCTTCCCGGCGGACTGTCACCGAGTAAAATACATCTAAGCCGATTTGACAGGTCTACTTATCTCTATCAGCGCTTATCTAAACGAAGAAGCAGTTTTTAAAAGACCGCTTGCTCTTTCGGTGAAAAGTGCACGATTCGGATTATGAGAGCTTTCAGCTTCGTATTCCGCTGTGGCGGAACCTACGTCATAGTTATTAAGGTAGGTGCTTTGTTTGCGTATTCGACGATTCAACGTTGAGCTTCTGGTAAAATATTAAAACATGAAATGCTGCTCAGCTCCACACAGACTCTATCCACAATGCGGGTAGTTGCCCGCACGCAATCACTGTAAACGATTTTTTTCGCTTTATATTTTGTGCTAGATATTTCAATTTTGACAAAATATGTCCTATATTCTCACGTCGGCCAGCTACTGGACCAGGAACTACATCAATATGTCTTGTAGCTTTACATTAATGATCTCCACGTGTATGTACAACACATTGAAACTAGACCGTGACAAATGATTTCTTTTGTATCTTTTAAATTAATGGCTTTATAAAGTCATTCGTAATAAATTGTGTGTTATATAATAAAGTATTAACTAATGTAATTAACAACTGCTTTAACGACCGCCTTTAATTTGTTAGGCGTTTTAAACGGCTTTGCACATTTGAATCGCAAATTTCTCAGAATATTTCAGGAGGGTCGCTAGCGGGAGGATATTATCTCTTCATAATATTCAAGATCGCGTAATATAGTAGGTACAATACATTTTAAATGAAAGCAAGGTACGATGCGAATAGAACTAGGTTATAAAGAATTCTTTATTGTAATAAAACTATTTATTAACTTAAAATGTCTCTTCAGTAATTTACATTTCATATATGAAACACATATGACATAAGTTCATATATTATTCCTGAAAGCGTACAAATTACAACTACATTTCGGCATTATTATCCTGCGTGGGTGAGACATACATTCCCTGGATTTTCAATTACCTAAATTAGTTCTTACACACTTAGTAAAAAGGTCTTAAAATACCCTGCTAAAACAAATTAACAATGTTAGAGGAACAACATGATCTACGCCGGGACCACACTAATTATGCAGATGCTTCTAGAATACAGCTTCAGGAAGTCTGTTTAAAAAGAAGTAAGAACTAGCAAAGTCACGGCAGAACCTAGACTAATTAAGTACAGGAGCTTTCACAATACTTCATTTGTACATGTAGGCACGGACACACGGCTAGTGCGGATAGTACTAGCTGACTTTTTATCAAAATTTATTTAACTAGTTACCTATACTAAATTGTATTTTGATACTGTATCTAAGATAGTACTGATTCGTCGTCATTTAAATAGTGAAATATTAGAATTTTACTTAACACGATGATCTTTATATCACATGGTGAAAATTTAATACTGTCAAAAAATATTTTCACACGCGATGTTTTTATGACAATGTAGCTGTAGTGAACTCCGAAAAACTCACGAAAATCCAAAAAATTCTTATTAATAATATAAATTTGAAAGTTTGTGGGTATGGATATTTAGAGGTTTGTTACTCATTCACGCAAAAAGTAGATTAGATTTAGGAAATTTCGCGAGTAAAATCGCGGGTCACGGCTAGTAATGTATAATACTATAAAATATATTTGAAACAGCAATGTGTTCCATTTCCCGGGGCCCGGAACCACGAGCGAGTCAGTCGGCAATCGGT
Organism: Eurema mandarina; assembly: GCA_018238005.1. Classification (NCBI taxonomy): domain Eukaryota; kingdom Metazoa; phylum Arthropoda; class Insecta; order Lepidoptera; family Pieridae; genus Eurema; species Eurema mandarina. The sequence continues at coordinate 60,693 of DWAJ01000003.1, read as the reverse complement.
CGCACATCCGCGCAGGAACTTTGTAGACAATCTCAATACCTCTAACTATTTGCATCCAACTCGCAACTATACCAGTAATTAGCTATTGACGTCTCTACTGCGAGTTGCTTTGACTTCACTGCATGCAATTTGCAGCCAAACAGATTGATTTTAATGGGTCAAACTATCAACCTTTCAAGTGTTTAACACAGCAACACAGTGAAATTAAGAGAAATACTAAATATATATTTTGTATACACAAGACCTGTTTTAGGCTGAATAGGAATGATTTGTTTAAGCAATTTTACATCCAAATAGAAATTTAGGAACAAGATTGCTCATCCCGTGCTGTGTTATACATATGAACCTTCTTCTTGAATCACTCTATCTATTTAAAAAACCGTTCAGAAGCGGTGGCGTGGTTTTAAAGATTTAAGCAAAGGATATAGGGACAGAAAAAGGGATTTTTTTATACTATGTAGTGATACTAAAATGTTTAGTTCTCCTGTTTAAAGTTCATGAAATAATAATAGACTAATACTGAGAGTCAGATTTCAACAAGATCGTTTTAATTATAAGCTTAGATTTGTTTTCGATATTTGGAGAAGATTCGGGCTTTTAGTAAATGTAACAAAACTATAATAAGCAAATTATGTTGGTTAATATTTTCATAATGTACTGAGGGATCATTAGAATTATATTTAAAATGTTAGAGATTTTAAATCAAAATACGTGTATCTTTTTAAAAGTTTAAAGTAATGTAAGTTACTTAAATTAAAAAATGTATAGAGATTGCTTTTCTCGGTAAAACTGTCTTGATCGACCGGTTGATTGAATTGATGATTAAAATGCTTTTGACTTTGACTTTAAGCTTATTTTTAATTAATTGGTTCTGCTGTTTATGTCTGTGCATTTATGAGCACGCTTTGAAATATTTAAACAGATAAACTGTTACATTTCGGATATTAATAGAAATATTGAATTTGCTGGAAGCACTTAACAAAGCGAAGCATTCTGTATAATGCAGATCTTGTCAATTACAGATTGCCTGTTACTTGTTTAAGGTAAACTAATTTAACACAATGTTTGTGCATGGACAGCAATTTGAGTATTTTAGATGTTATTTACTATATCATAAGATCGTTTGTTTGTTAAACGCGCTAATCTCAGGAATTACTAGAATTGAAAAGTTATTTTGTATTAAAAAGTCCATTTATCTATGAATACCTAAGGCTATATATCATCACAAACTAGAAAAATAAAACATATCATTTACGCAAAAGTTCTCTAAGAATTATTCTTCTAAAAACTTTAAATAAATCTCGATTATAGTAAAGAAATTGACGCGGACGAAGTAGCCGGCTATAGCTATGTGTATAATATGTCTATTAATCAAACTTATATAACATATCGTTAAAATTTAAATAGATGCCAAAATAATACAGCCCTTAGATTGAATAAACTTAATATGAATGCTAGCGCGAAATTTAATTTATGTGATTGTCGATTTGCATATCAATTGGGTGACACAGGTATATAAATGACATACAACACGGCTGACGTCGGCAACCCTTTAATTTAGTCCCCGAAGGCGTGGCTCTCGCGGAACAAACATACGGAAGCGAAATTGAGAGGAGCGGCCGGAACTGACGGTATACCTTTTCATTGCAGAATCCCTTTTTAATTACCACAGCACAAACAAAAATTGTATTTTTTTATTTCAAGTAGACGTAATTGAAAAGGAAATTACTGAGTTGTGCGGCCGCGCGGCGTCGGATGAAACTTTAATATAATGCATAGGGCTCTTTGATCTCCGCACTTCGCTGCTATCAAATTGCGGGATATCATTATTTATAAAGAAAAACACGGAGTTGATCAGCCTTGGTTTTCAAATTGCCTGGAAAGATGTAATATAGCTATTTACAAACTAAGGTTTACTTTGATGAATTCGAACGTTCAAATACACTAACAATACGACTTTCATTGAAAATAATCAACGTTAACTAGGTAAAATGATTTAAGCGCTAAAGAAAACTTAATTTTAATTTAATACTGTTTTGAGAGATTTTTAAATAAAAGGCCCTTAAGAGAAAAGTAAGTCACGAAGCTAAGAAGTGACATAAATTACGAGCGATGTAATAAAGAGAGGGAAATCTTTCATCCACAAACGTTTTACAAAGAGACGTTCCTAAAAGATATAATACGATGATCCCACCTTGGACGCTGGCTTTTATTTCTTGCTTAATGCAATTTATTAGGCGTAAAAAAATATTTTAAACTAATATTTACAGAAATTTACATACAATTCGATATCTAAACATACCAACGGCCTATTTATTCAACACTAATGTCACATTTTCCAGTCTGATTTTATAGTAACAAAATTGAGTCAAATGATTTGAAAACCAATATTGCTTCATAAACATTAATGGCTCCAACATTCCATTATTTTAAACGTATCTATAGGCCTCGATAATTGCTCTTCCCGCCTATAAGGGTAAAAAGTGGATACGTAAAGACACACGGTCAAAGGGAGGATAATAAAGCCCTGTATTTTCCATTCTAATCCCTGCTGAGGCGGGATGAGTCGCGATTTCAGGAGGGGCGCTCGATATCTAAAATTACAAGCCTGCAGAATGACTGTCTAGAAGCAGACTGATATATGATTTATACCTTGCTTTCAGAATTCCTAGCCATCTTTATAAAATCATTGGTATCTACCATATATTTTTACGTTTATTGAAGTTATGATAATAATCATTTTAACTGTCTAACCTTTATGCCATTGCGTAGATGTTTATCATTCGTATTGCTGATGCCGACATATGCTTTATGTAATGTTAATAAGTATAATGGGCGGACTAAAATCATAACCGCATATCAGGGAAGCCGCGTTTGGACGCAGGAGCCGCTGCGGTCGCGTGCCCCCGTAACATAAGGTTGCACCCTGCACATACTTTATTAGCTACTGAAACCTTAAATGAACTTTACTGAGCTTAAATTTCACGTACATCTGCGTTATGCATAATATTTAATTTCTGACTTACTGAGCTCGCTTTCTGCGAAACGTTTTGAAACGCTTTATATTTTGCTCAAAAAAATATGGCGTTATTTTATTAAAATCCCTTATAATAAAATGTAAATTTAAAAGTCATAGATAATTTAATAGCTAAACTAAATAAACATATCAAAGGTTAAAGGACATACATATATTTTAACTTGACAAATAACGAGCGATAGATATTTAATGCTCTTTCGCGGCGGAACGAGAAAAGATATATCAAGATCTGCGAGAACAATGTCCCACGTTGATATTTTACACCATCAAACCAGGACTTGCATAACAAAGCAACTAAAGCGAATGCAATAAAAATCACTTTAGCAGTACCTTCGGAAGGGTACTGATGTGTATCGGCACTGTGACACACGATGCGGCTTCGATGTATGTCACAGGGGAAAAGTCTGCGGCGTACCAACTATTATTTTGTACGACAAAACAAAAAATTGATTGTTCCTCATCGCTGTCTACGGTTTCAATACGGGTAGTGTAATTTGAATACGCTGCTTGTTTTATATAACGAATGAACTTCTTTGTAATATATTGGATATGGATTTATTGTGGGTTTCTTTCATAACTTGTGTTACGTTTTCATTTGTGTTGACATTATAGTAGTAACAGTGATTACTTTCCTTATTGCTGTCATAAATATTTCTAAACATAAAATTTTGTTCTTATTATGTCCTTAAATAACCATCATATTGTTATTATCATTATTTTTCCTAATGAAGGCCTTTAGATGAGTTAACTTTTATGGCGTTTGAATAATGTATACACTATACGTAATATACATAGTAAGTGTACGTACTTTATAAATTTTTATTCTTCAGTAAAATTCTCATCTCTAGTAAAATAGTGCTTAAATTTACATGAAGTCTTCATACATATATCTGGTGAATATAAAGCAGATTTCGTTCAGGACGTAACTAGCGATGTGTAAAAAATGGAGGCAGAGCACCGCCGCGGCGTCGCGCGTGTCTTTTAATGACGTCGTCGATATCTCACCGCGGGGGCGACTGACACCCCACATTTTATTATTTCAACTTCACCTTTTATGTCAGAATGCGAGTTTTATAGCTCTTATGAATTTTTTCATACAATTAACTCTCACCCTCCCCTCGACCTAACAAGTACCGCCTGTTAAGTTTTTTGTCACTTTAATGAAATAATTTGTAACGCGCATACCAGAGTAATTGTTCAAACGTTTGTGATTAAAAGGATGTAATTGTCAAACAAACCACAGTGAAATATAAGAATGTAACCGGATTTAATTAGTTCTACGTTTCGGTTAAATTTATAGCTTACGAGGGTACGTATTTTATGTCATGTGAGTGACACATGTCCAGATTTAGATGTTCTGATGCGGTATTGTCCGTAACTTACAATCTTTAAGTTCTTTACATCTCCATTACTGACATAAATGGTCCTTAAATTCCGACGGAGCCACTTTCCTTTTGGTTTTTGTGTTCTCGTGCTTAATTGTCTCGACCGTCCGTTACCTAAAACAGCTAACGAGTATTTCGGTGAGGTAAAAAAGAAGTTAGTATTGATGAATGTTCGGTCGAGGCGCGGCGTAATTAGGTGTCGTGACGAGGTCTAGAGCTGAGAGCATACACGTGTAGCCGCCGATCGTCGCGATCTGATAACCCATTGTCTTCGCTTTATCACAACAAGTTGTAGGCAATAAATCGTTCGTGTAGCATACCGTCGAGTTAAGTGATGTACGCTGCTATCGAGGTGCGTGAAATATGGCACCGAATATTAGAACCTGGCGAAATACCACATTGATAGATGTTGAAGCGACGGAATCCCGTGAGGAATTTCACGAACTTTATTCAACAACATATATATAACTCTAAAAACAGATGTCTATTTTTATTCTAAAAACGTTTCTTTTATCTAATAGATAGAGTAGAAAACAACTTTAGTTACTTGAAATATTTTAAAAATCTTTAATACTTACTCTTTAATTAATTATTAAAACAATTTAGAAAGGCTTTTAATGTGTCGCTTATCATTATTGTATTTTCGCTAGAATTTAATCCTTAGCTAAAATCTAATTTAATAAATCAGAGTATCTTCGGATGAAGCAACGAGGTTATTGACCTGAAGTAACACATATTCATATTGATTAAGTCACATATTTAATTATAACCATTCTATAAATATTTTTTATTTCGTATCACTTTACTTGTATCAAAAAATAGCACTAAGAATTTGCATGTTTCGCACATGATTTTGTGGATCTATAATAGGCTTTCCATCTGTAATAATAAAGTATTAATCTACAAACAGCCACTCACTATACCTACACCTTAACCAGTCAGATTCCGTGGTTTTACCTGCGTAGGTTAACAAACTTCAACCAAATCCATACAATATTTTTGGGTGAAAGAGAAACAAACATGGATGTATAATTGTATATACAACCATATACATGCTAATGCGCTTATAATATTAGTAATATCTACTTATAGTAATAAACAGATAACCTTTAATTCATACATCCTACTTATACTGAATATAATTGACAATATTCATACAACATTGTGACGTGTTCCAAGAAAGCTAGATAGTAATTATCGCTTCATGTTCCTTAATTAATTCATGAAGCAATCTATTATATTATCCTATGCATATGTACTCTAAGTTATAATCTTTGATGTGGATTCTCCGACCGGCAAACTAAACCGTAATAAAGCTAAATGAGTGTCCTTTTCATTTTCCTGCCACATGAATTTCCATATAATATTTAATCCAACCTCTCTCAGAAAGCTTATAACTTTGGAATAGGTGTCTCAATTATATGGAAATAATAAATACGGATATACTAGAGATTTAAGGTGAGTTTTAATTGTATTAGTTTTGCTTGGATCATAGCTACTTTTAAAACAAAAGTGAGCGTAATTTATTAAACTTGTAAGTCCATTACATTCATGTTTTATTTCTTGTATGATGTAATGATGCTGTAGGTAGGTAAAGAGAAAATATAAAGAGGACATACGAAGTAATAAGCTTACCTACTAACAATATGTTAGCAGTCACCGGCAGCGCTGGCGTGGTTGCTCAGTAACGAACGATGACCACTCACCGCTCGCTATTGTCCGTGTCCCCTTATTTCTCTTCTCCGTATAATAGGAATCTCAGAAATTGCAATAATAAACAGTCTAGTTGCAGTGGTCGCCAGGAATTTTGTTCACTACCGAATAATAGTCCTATCTTGAGATGTCCGAGTTAAAACTTTTCTACAATTTCTATGTTATTAGAGCTTCACGATATTTTAAAATGTAACTATTGATTTCACAACGAAATTGACAAATTTATTTATAATAGTTTTTTGTTTTATTCATATATTAATATCGTCATCCAGGTAGGCATCTAAGTGCCTCTATTATTAACCATTCATAGGCAGTTCAACGTATACATATGTAAACCGATAACCATAAAATACATACATAACTTCACATTAACAGTCGTCCATATTTGTGTCTATTGTTGGCCCGTCTGCATACAACATACAGGTAATAGCGTGCAGTACAATGAGCCATTCAAATGCAGTGTTGATCGATGACGACCACCTGTCGGGATCGGGGGTATCCTGGCTAGTTCGCGGAAACGGAAGCGCACGCGTCCACCATCTGCCCTCGACGACCCACGCATCCTCAATAAACCTTACAAGTGCTAACTTTACCGATCTATCGGCTAATCTATATCGGTCAATGCTCTAACGTGTTACAAATAAGTCACTGAACTGAAATCACATACGCTAATTGACAAACGTGGAAATAGATACATTTTATGCATGTACAAAAGTACATTAAAATATTCAACATTAGGTCCATAATATTTTAACGCGAAAGTATTGCATTCATTGAATCAATGTTACCGGTATAATGAAAATAACTGCGTGTCGTGGTTATTTATAGATTTTTAGAGAAAGGATGATTGTGTTTATCAATTTTTGAAATCGACTGTACATATATGTATTTATAAAACTTTCAATCTATCCTTTTGACAGCAATAAATAAAGCAAATTTAACCATTTCTTTTCTTAATCAAAATGAAATATCATTTCAGAATGTGAAGCGCTGGATCGTATTACTTTTTACAGATCATAAACATGATATCGTAGAAAGTTTTAAATTTTCCTTTCAATCGAGAATTTCTTATTTATACTCGGAATATAAGAACTTTGGCGCGAGGCTTCGTCTGCGAGCATCGCTGTCATGTCACTAATGGTGCATGCAAACTACACTTTTACAATGTCACTTTTAATTTGTTATATTGCTATATTACTGAATTTCAATACATTTTCGTATAATGACTTAAATACAAAAACTTTGATTTAAAGTTAAAATTGTTGAGTAAAATACAGTAATATATTGAGATAACCATTGGTCAAAATGGAAACAGAACTTATTTCAGTATAGTTTAGTAGTAGTACAACTAACGTATTTCAGAATAGCTTACTAGTAGATACAATTCTTTTTATGGTTACAATAAAAAATACCTTTAGATTATTATTTAAATTATTGATTTGATTATTAAAAAAAACAGTAAATAGTGCTACCAAATAAACATTGTTGTATAATATAAATGCTATATATATATACAGCACCTAATCAAAACTTAAATGATACAATTGCGCGTGTTAGTGTGAATACAGCATTAGCATTTCTCTCAGCATAATACATCATGATCCCGTTCAATGTTCAGCTCGGTGTACTCTTCCCTGTTGTACGTCTTCATTCTCTGAAATGCATTCATTTTAAGCGTACGTCGAAATAAAGAAATTTTTTCACCAGACATTTTTTTTTACAACTTTTTAAACTGAACTGTCGACATGCTATCGACAGTTCATACGTACATCGGTGCTGTAAAACAGTGTTAAATAGATATTAATGATCTAAAACCTAGGGTAAAATACCTTGGTTTATATTCCTAAATAGTTTATTATCGAGAACCAAGTGAAGGCGAAATGAATGCATATAACAATTGGGCTCAGGTGAGTCGGGTGGGTGGATGTTATTCAGTATCGACGATCACGTGCCACGTGCCAATGCCTACTGCCTAGTATGCAAAAGGCGACGACACAGCTTTGCATGCGCCGCGCGTTCTTCGACGAACAACTTTGAAAATTGACTTTCAATGGAACTTCTCGCTTCCACGTCAACTTTCCACTTTTATACGAAACAGTACCGAACAACTGTACGAGGTTTTACAACATTTTTAATAAAATATCCCGAAAACAACATTCGACTCGTCTCGCCGTTCGGTGCGTCGGACTGTAAAATACTATATTCATTATAAGTTTGTGATTTCACGGTGAATCCGATCTTAAACAATTTAAGTTGGAAACAGTTAGCTGTGCAATTATGGAGCCGTGTTCAACAAAGTGCAGCAATTTGCATACGACATCGTATACGTCAGTGCTTTCTCGATAATGGATGTCGTTACGGATAACCTTTAAGGTACACTTAGGGCAATTTATTTTAAAGTTTTCTAGGAAATCCATTTTCAGGTTTCAATTTTCATTTGTCTCTGGGTACGTGCAGTGTTCAGCAAACAGTAAACTCGGCACGTGCGAGCGGGCCGCCGCAGCGATTCGATTTGCTCCGACGCGGAGTCACGCATTCGGCTTCGGGCCCCGGCTACCGGCTTCCTACCGACCTTCTCCTGACGGACCCGATGGCTGGATGGATGCATTCACTACACGACCATTATTAATACACTTTCGTCCTCCTCTCGAGACCCTTTTTGTGACGTTCCCGGTTAATCCTTCTGTCCGGACACTATTGAATTCCGCTCTGGCTCAACTTAATAGGATCTTAATATTAAATGATTCGTGTGATTCACGATTTGCAATTGAATGTTTGTGTTGTACAATCAATATTGTAAATAAACGATCGCTTATTCCTCATCGTTACATCAAATTGATTGATTGATTTCTTTCCATTGCATATCCATCACTGTGATAGACATACGACAACATTACAATGTATAGTGAATTAGAAAGTTAAAATTATGTTTATAATGAACATGTACTTACCGAATCATTTATTGTACATTGATGTTATATTAATAATAATTTGTACCGTATAATAACGCTAGAATCAATAACCTACGTAAAATAGCTAACCTAGTACGTTAACTCAAGACTTTTTTATTAGATATATCAAAATATTCGAGCTGGGTTCAGAAAATTTAATACACGCTTATTAAATTAGTCTCGCTGAACGGTCAACGTTTTAAAGGATATGGCGGTGTAGCTCGTGACGGACGAGTGGACATCTCCCCGTGGAAGCAAGCTCAGATCGGCAAAGCAATTTAACCAATTTAATATCGTTCACGCCCATTGACTGACTCCCGCGCTCTTAATTTGAAAATAGACGCTATTGTGTTGCTCTTGCGAAAATGTCTCATAACTCGATCATACAAAGCCGTCTGCCGCAGCATACAGATACAGCAGTATCGAAATAATCGAACCGATAACGCGGCGAAGCTCGAAGCTTTTCTTGGAATATGATTTAAACGGACGTTAAATCGTCATAATTGCCGCGTCGGTGAACAAATTATGGCATAATAAAACGAAACCAAGACCTGAAGCAGACGTTTATTGATATAATTATTTATACTTCTTTCACATTATTGTTATTAACGTTCTAAAACTGAACATTTTTACCGCAGAATCAACGGAGCTGTCGCTAGATTATTTTGAAACTGACACAGCTTTTATTGGATCCAGCTGTTTTGCGGATATGATGTTATACAAAGACAGATATACGACCAAAACAGTAATAAGTTGTACAATAATATAATATAACTATTTATAAGTGTAAATATAACAGCGGTGCCAATAATTTTCGTATTTACTAGACTAACAAACTGTGGTAGACCATTAGTCAGTTAAAATGCTCCCTACAGCTTTATTATGGCGCACCGCTCGTCACACTTATGTGCTAAATAATGTCTGCGGTAGTGTATGACGGTGTTGGTAAGTGAAAGTTACTTACATTTATCATAGTCGTTAAAATATTTACGACTGTTTACCTAAAGCCATAAATTCTTGTTTACCTATGTATGAATTGTATGTTTGTTATGTAAATGTTATAGAAAATAGGTACAAACTTGCTTAATATAAAATCATTTTATCCAGTTTACGCAATTATATTTATAATGAATTATAAAATCTGTTTCGTGATATACTTGTTTAGATAAATTAGTAAATTAAATAATTTAATACGAATAATTGTATCTATAAACATTCAAATTATAAACGATTAGGTACTTAATTTTCGCGACCAGCATGTCATTTAAAATGTGCAAAATGAGAAATGACCTCATAAGTTACCAGCTAGGAACAGCTTTTACTTATTATTTTATACCAATTTTTTTATCTAACATGCAAATTAAGGTTTATATTTGCTAAGTATTTATTATATACGATATATTAGTCTTTACCTATAGTGCCATTGGTGCATGCTGGCCATTAATAATACTGGATTTAAAAGTTAAGCTAAAAGTAGACGAGGAAGTTTTAGTTAACAAAGTTGTACCTCGTCTAGCCGGATAATTAATTAATAGCATCATTTTTTAATTTTTCCGACAGCATCAAAGGGCGAATCAGCGAACAATACAGCGCTAAAGAGTACATTCTTAGCAGTAATAATTTGCTGTCGTCTGTATCAATAAATTCAACCTGAAGCGGCTTACAATATATAATTTACATACAATGGGCTGTGGGCGTACGGTCGAAAAGCGTATTAATAGAAGTATTTCCTGAAACGAATTAAACTAAATTCGTGGGCGACAGCGCTGACTGCAAATATTTTATCAAAATGCGTCAATTACGCGCAATCTGTGGGTCTCATGCAGGTAATGGCGAGTCGCTACGAAGCGTCCCGTGAATTAGGGTTCGCAGCCATCTTGAATCAGGGGGTCAAATTAAATTGACATGTGGTTTATGCAGACGTATTGTGTTTGCCGCGCAGCATTGTTGTCGCCCCTAATTATACACGGCCGCTGGTACTACGAGATTAGGCTTGGGTAATTAACGTAATGCTGGATCCTGATTAAATCGCTTCGAATTTCATTTCTCGCCACATCAATATTACGTTCCTACCCGCAAATCAATTTTGCGTATTTTTATATTCTCAAGTACATATTTTTGATTTTGCTCAATCAATTGAATGAAACAATGTGTTATGCAAAATTTAAAAAAAAAATCCGATATAAATTGCACGTGAACGACGCTTATTTAAGATCGAATTCGCTGTTTAAATTATAAAACGCAGCCCGAGGCTACAATGTCGCGGAGGGGAGATGTTTGGAGCTGTGTCGTTAAATTATCGCGTCTTCGAGCATCGGTGCAGACGCCGTGTCAGCGAACCGAGCCACAAGTTTAGCATATCGCTTTAGCTCGCCAAATCCCTACCACGACCTAACACAGACGTTTACCCGGCGCTCTGCATAAAAGCCATTATCGAACCCTAATACTATTTTAAAAAATGGCCATCCTAAAACTGAACGTCCGCAAGAAAGGAAAACTGTTCGTGAACAGACACTTAATAGGATTGGATGGAGATGGCGGAGTAATAAAGCGTGTTCAGTAACGTATTTATAGGAGATGTGCCGACACCGCTCCGTTACATGGATCGCCTTTAATTTACTCTTAGAGATTACAATTAACTTCTTGCTGAGGTAAAAGCGTTTCTTGAGAAAGTAAACAGGAAAATTCCTTCTTGTTTTAAGAAGACTTTAGTCACAAGTCTCCGGTGGGTTCACTCATAGAATCTACATATAATAAGTATTATAATCATTTCAGTGTCTTGGGAAACAATCAAATGGTTAATGTGTGTAGGTATTATGTAAGAAGTTTTTAATCATTATGATTTTTTGTTTATTTAAACTTTCTTAATTGCTTAGCAACGCTCGGTACCGCTACCAACACTTAACAAACAGTCGTAAAGAAAGACATTTGTTTAATTACTTGTATTGCACGTACAAAGTAAGAAACACATTAAGACAAAATCGTAAAATAATTGTAACTATAAAACCTTTTAATAGATAGACAATATAAATACCCCTTTATTTATTTTCATTGGCATAAATAAAGATTAAACGTAAAGATGTTTTATAGCAAATTAACTTTAAAATTTAACGTCACGATTTCACCGTCCCATAAAAGTCAACCCTTACTTTGAGATATCAAATTAGCAGCAACAACAGACTGGCTCATCGGATTTGCAGACATGAAGCGGTATCATTACTCTGATACCAAAATAAACGAATATAGATAATGGACGGCGGGATCAATACAAAGTAATCGCGAGCGGATCCAATAAGCTCGACCAAAACAACGGGGGTCGCAGCGGACGGGATCGAGGCTGGCAGCCGAACATGGGGAAACAATATGGCGGCATGCAAATACCTCGGCCATTATCGCACCTGGCCAGCGAGCCGCCCGACGAGTAAACAAGATTACGAGAACTGAATGGCTAATTAGGGGAAAAGAAGCGACCCGAGCTGCCTGAGTTATCTCACCTCGTCTCTGCTATATTTCACGACGCTAAGTCACCCTTATTGTTGGGCCGCCTCTTGTTTAGCTAAATAGGCTTGTTAGCTTATCTGCACATTCTACCAGTGCATTACTGCCGTCACAGCTAATAGCTATAAGCCCGGCTTAAACTCACTGTAATTTCTAATGGCCAGTTATGGTACCATTTTATACATAGATGCCCGCATTTTATGCTGATTAATACGTCATAAAATAGAAACTTGATTATAGACTATTTTTAGTGAGTCCAAATTTTATGATCAACTAAACGACATCATATAGTTAGCCACTAATATAAAAAGCAATTTATGACTACTGCGGTCTCATAGTACAAAAGTACTTAATCATTATTCAATTAATTAATTAATGACATTTACAGATAATAAAATAAACATATTTATGAGCTGACTTCGTTAATTTAATGTTATCAGTTTAATTATACGACGCTCTTGTGAATAGAGGCGCCGCGCCGTCCGGTGTTTGTAACTTGTCATATTTGGTAAATATTGTGCTTATACGACTTATTTCTTTATAAAATTACGAAATAACTGAAAATAAACATATTATCCATAACATCATATTACCGTAATTATGGTGTAGGTGGATGCGTCCTCTGTCTGACCTTTGGCAGTCGTTAATATATTAACAGATAACCGATTGTGCTATTAGTCAACAACATCATACCGTATTGGACATCCTTTAAACTAGTTAATCCGGGATATGATTTAAAGAGGTCCGTCCGGTTCGGTCGACGCTAACCGTAATTTAATTACAAACATGTAACCTGTCACTATGCCCACACAAAACCTATTTAATATAAGATTAATGAATTATTCTTACTAATATCAAAACACGGTCGTTTTGTAACTTTGAACTATTAATGCGATTATACTAATATGTTATTTTAATCCTCATTCGTCTAATGTGAATATGATTATATCTCGATGCAATCATACATAAGAACCCAGGTACTCCCCTGAGCAATAACGGTGAATAGTTTAGTGATGAAATTTCATTTCTTACGTTTGAAAATTATACGCAACAGCAAAATCAAACTATAAAGTAAACAGCCCTATAATGTTAACCAACTCCTTTATTCTCAAAACAGCTGGAGAGCGATGCAGTCGTAATAAATAGTTGCCACGCTAAACCACCATATCTTGACTTTACCACTAAGTGGCATGAGCATAATGCATTAAAGCCGTTGGCCGTTTAGCTTTAATAAATTAAACTAAAAAATCAGTACTTAACGAGAACTTATTCTCTTCGCTGTGTTAGTTAAATCTTAATCTGACGAATAATGTTGGAAAAATAGATAAGTTTAATTTTATTTCCAGCCCAAGTTGAATGTACATAATAAAAACAGGCTTATCTCACTACAAACTGACATTGACATGGCAAAACCTCATTAATTTCTGAAAAGCTTTCAGTGACCCGCGATTTCGAAAAGCCAAACACTTTGTCTAGAAGAAGGCAGAAAGTTCCATAATTTCTTTACCGAGATAAGAGGCGAAAGTTCACGCAGGAGCGGAGATTTATGACATCACCGTCGCTCCTTTCACTAAATAATAAAAGGTCCGCTGTAAAACGCGGTAGAGGCATAAAAGTTTTACGTCCATACAACCCGTTGGTATACGTAAACGTAGTATGTAGGGCGTGTTAGATGCCAAATCTCCATAAAAGGTAATCAGTGTCGGCACAATAGTCGGCTGCCTCATAAATCGTACGCCAACGTATGCTTATTTCATTTGCTGTGCCTGCATAATGTTTATAATAGCCACAGTCCTATGGGTCCCGCTTCATTTAAATCGAGAATACCAAGTATTTTAAGAGGAACCGACTTACGCCCAACAGACATTTCAGTGATTAGATTATTAAACGGTTTATTTTAGTCTAACTTAGCTATTTATTTATTTTCTAGTTTTCAATGCACATAAAATAGAACCGTTTAACTTCAAAGTTTTTTACCGATTTTTTATTTTAGAATAGAAGGTACATGTTATAAAGTAACTATAATGCTTTAAAATAGATGGAGAATTGACGGTATTTACATAAAAATCTAAACATAAATTTTCTACAATACTAAATGATTATGATTTTCAAGTTTATAATGTACATATACCTAAATAAAGCAAATTTAAAAACACCTTTTTAAGAATACTATAAAAGCGAAATATAGCGGGTATATTTATAAATGTCTTTTGGCGATTACTAAAATATCGGCTTACAAAAAAGCCGCCTACTTTTTACGCTGTATTCAATAGAATTTAAGATCTGTTGAAATTGAAGCTTTGAATCGTTTTTTACGACATCGATTGCTTTTATGTTACACGAGACGCTACTGTATACACGAATAACTAAACGCAATTGTGTTTTATACACAAAAACCTATAAGAGATTATTTATTACAAAGTGCTCGTTTTATTTTCTTAAAGCAAAGTAAGATAAATTTATGTCGTGCTTGACTATTTATTTTTAAATGTCCTTTGAAAACATTGTATATTTCTAATGTACATATACTTTAAATTTTATATTATCGTTTATTTATATAATTTTTAACTGAAGCAAATTAAATACTCCTTTCTCCAAAGAATCTACCAAAATGTTACCTACATATCTAATTCTACTTTCAAAACTTGTAAATACCTCCTTGGGATGGATACTTACCTACCAAAAATGTACCTATAATAAATTTCTTATTGCATTAATAAACCTATAATAAATTTCTTATTGCTCCTTAAAAAATATAAATTTTAAATTATTCTATTTCTCTTCTTTGTATTGAAATCAACCCTTACAACTCAGGAAAAGGTTTTTGGCGACCTACATTTATTATTTTAGTAATGTTGCCACTTGAATCGCTCTAGTAAATCATAAAACACTTTAAATCACTGTCTCAAACCAGTTACCGTGTAAAATTATTTTGTGTAAAATGTGAATATATTTTACACCTGTGTACTCACGTTACTCGTACAGTTCACGCTGACTTGGGAATAATGCATAAGAAATTCGTCAACATCTCCCCAGTCGAGCAGAGTTTTGTTCACACATCCTATGTTTACCTTACTAAAGTTTTACTAACCTCAAACTCTTGTAGTGACAATGGAATGTCGACAATAATATTACTTTCTGTTTAAATATGCTATTTGTATCTGCTGTTTGATAAGGTTTCTTTCTATTTTGTAATGATTTTTCTTCTTATTTAAATGTTGAAGTCTTCGAAGCTATTTTTTATAAATTGGAGTCTCCATTCTAATCTAATATAATAAATGTAAAAGTTTGTGATGGATGTAAGTTTGGTACTCTTTATGCAAAAACTACTCAATGGATTGAGCTGAACTTTGGCATGCAGATAGATTAGACTATAAATTTAAAACATAGGATATACTTTTTATATTATTGCCACGGGAACAAAAACTACGCAGGTGAAATAGTCGGGAAAATAGTTCTTAATCTAGAGTTTGGTAAGATGCAAGAGCTTCTCAAAGAGTGACTGAAATTGTTTTTACTTACCTATTGGTAACTTAGGTTAGTATTCTAAACACCATATTCTTACCAGCATCTACAATCTACATCCCTTAGCATAGCGTCGACTACGCTAATCTGCTGTCAATAATAATTGATTATGACAGAAGAGATATGAAATTTTAGTATTACCTGTTTATTTAATCTCATGATCATGATCAGACCGGAGCTAGTGGTACCGGGTGCGAGCATCAGTGACAAACAACATTGTGGATTGCTTTTATGCGACGTCATGCTCTGTCAATAGAGACGCTTCGATTGTGGTTCCATCAACCGACTGTTTTGTTTCTTTTGTTTTTTAACCGATTGAATGTTCCGATAAAATGACTCTATGTAATGCGCATTAAATTCATCTAACAAATCGCGTCCGTTAATGTTGTCGTATCAATTATACGAGTATAAATGTAGGTACACAGGTTTACAATATAAAAATTTGTTTTATTAATTGATTTTGCTATAAAAACAGTTTAAATTTAAGGTAAACAAAATAATTCGTTAAGAAGGACCATTATAAGTACGCGTCATTTCAAGTAGATTAGTAAACAATCTAAGCACAATTGTGGGTAAAGTTTTCAAATAAATACGGAGGCGATCCGATCGAAACGAAGACAATACTTGCGGCTGGGTAGCGGGTGTAGGGGAGCTATTTGTATGCGTAATAGAGGATCGAATTTCGTATTTGTTCGTGGAGTCGTTAACAGCACCTTCACGGTTGTTTATAAAGAAAACAAAACCCTTTAGCTGGCGCGGGGCTGAGGGAGACAAGACGCGGGGTGGTCGACGAGCGGGGGCCGAACGACCCCGCAGTAGCACCTACCACAGACATCAAAATAAACTTGATATGAGCTCCATAGTTACAGGCATAAAGCCCGCAATTAGTTAGATTAAAAAATATTTATTTTATGGAACAAGCAAACAGTTCCCATTGTTGTAATGCCGTTGTCCCTGAGTCATTTTTATGTAGGATTATAAAAGGGAGACTAGCTACTTAAAATTATGCAAAAGTTATTGTATTATATCTAAACACTGATATCTACGTTTTAATGAGAGGTCTACAAACCTACACTTTTTCTTCTATTGAACTTTATAAAACATCGCAAACGTAATACTTTAAAGCATAATCGAATAAAAGTTCAACATTGTACTCGATTTACGGACAAAACAAAGAAACGTTCGACTCGGATTTCATATTGCATTTTATAAACAAAGCTTTTCGTGTAGAGTCGTTACTTCGGTCCACGTTTCACATACGCCGGTTGAAAGTGCCTGTGTTTATGGAATTTAAGTATACGAACATGTCTTGTACAAGGAGGTTACATACCAAAAAGTCAATGGCGCGTGAAGCGAAGTCACGCGCGGAGGATTCTTTGCCCACGTCCCGTCTGAACCGCTTTGCTGGTCTTAAAGCTCCGAGACAGGCCACTCATAATGTCGAACTAGACATACAATATTACATACTATACACACAAGAATGTTTCGTGTATAAACTATCATACTTAGTATTAGAATAACATATTCTATTAATGAACGTGTTGAAACATTAAATAAGTTAACTTATAGTTTGAGTTTTATAACATAAACTAAATAGTTTTTAACTATTTAGAAATTCATGTTATTATAGAAGCTTTAAATCGAATTTCAATGCTTTGAAAAGAGATTTAAATTTTGTTTTTCTATTTCAACGATTTAAAACACATAAAACAATACAGTTTACGAATGGACACGGAACATGCTCATTATTCTAATCGCGTTGAATGACAGTTTTAAACATCAGCTAAATTATGTCATTAAGTAAATTCAACGTCTTATCTATAATATTATCTTTAACGATTACGTGATTACACGGCGAAGGAGTTTAATTTTTAAGTGGATATTTGGAATTATTTTATATTTAACATGATGTCCAATGATATAATTTTAGGTCTCATCTTTAGTGACTCTTATAGTATATACATTAAATTTATTACAATGAATTTAATAAAAATGTATAAAATATTATACGGAGATTATTTGCTATTAACATTGTGTACGTATCTTAAAACCACCCTTTAATTCTAACTGTAAATATAATAAAAACGCAATACCTAAAAACGTACGATATACAATACATAATCACGATAAGAATTTTCATAAAAATAAATCAAATGTTTACATCATTCGTCTTTCCATTTAAGTATTTAAATCACCACTATAATATACTAAATTGACAAAAAAATTCATATATTATAGTCAAATTTATTGAAATGTTTATAAAATGCAAATGCTGTAGGTATCTCCCACGCAACAATAGCCGAGGGCTATGGGGATATGAAAATTAGGGAATGTTTATTAAAATATGCATAATATTGGACCGATCATAAACGAGTCGCTCGTCAAACTGTCGAATAAACCAGTATTAATTTATAAATTAAATGACCTTAACATTCAATGAACCACTGATTTTCATCAAACAATATTTTTTTGTTCACAACAGCCATTCTTATACATTGTAAACTACATCTCTTTAAGAGCGTTCTGAAAATATTTTTGCTCTGCTTTATTCCGCAAGGTTTCTTGGACCGGGCACGTTTGTGTCATTTATTTTCCTTGTGAAAGAAACGAAATCATAAAATATATGTCAAGGTCGACAAATAAAGAATACTTTTAAATTAATTTACACTTCAGTACTCGTATAAAACTAGAAACCGTTTCCGAAACAGTTTTTCATTTTAACGCTTGATTATATTATATAATTTCTTCTAAATTGTAGGGAACAGGGACCCAGCGGTCTAATTGAATTCGTACCTCTCGTGTCAAAGACTTAATTTAGTATAATAGTTCAATAAGGGCTTGAAATACTCGATAGGCTTTGCATACGTGGTGTCAAGATCACGTCGGCGTAGCGTCGCGCCACCGCCGCGGGTGACACGCGCCTACCCCCGCCCCGCCCCACCCCGCCCGCCCCGCTCTCCCCGCGCACCCCCGCGGCCGTCCTCATACCCCCTACAACCCTCGTACCACGCATGCTCCAATTATAATCTCTGTAGTGATGTGCTGTGTCGATAAAGCATTTTATAAAAGCAAAAATTACAACAATCGCAAAATTCGTGTCAAAACAATCCAATAGTCTTAGACCCAATAATAAAATTGTATTGCTTAAGAAGTGTAAAATATGTAATCAGATCAAATTACGTAGTCTATTAGGAACATTAAACGGTATGCGAAAGTAACATCAACGTTTTATCAAGGGATGACCACGAATTGAGAGTGGAATCTCGACATAAGATAGGGCGGCATTATCTAGTCGCATAGATTGCGCGCGCAATGGCGTCGCGAGGAGGGCATCAAATCGCCTGCGGAGGGCGATCGGTCCGCGCGCGTCGCCGCTTTCTCGCACGCTCGCACGCTCACAGCACAACACCTCCGACGGTGAGACCGTGAGAGGCACATTCGGTGCTCGTCGCGCTACGGTCACTGACCGATACCGCGCGACCTCCGACCGCTACAACCTCGGACTCCCCGGCTAACACCACCACCTAGTGGTATACTACGGAGTACCTAGCGTGATCCCTAGCAATACCCAGAGGTGCTTACACCCTAATCGTGTGTCCGACTTTAATTTGTTTTTTATTGCTTTCAGTGTTTATTGTTTCCCTTTAATGTGCGCTCTAATAATACACCTTGATGTCGTGACTGAACTGTGTATACGCCGTGTTTTGCGGACAAAATGACGTATCGGCATGGCGTGAGTTTTGACCTCATAACTGACCCAATTTTTGCATGAATGAATTCCACACTATTTGTCACATACATTATCCGTACGTCTTTAAGACTAAACCTCCAAATTAAACATACATTTATGTACTTACTGTTTAATCTTAATATGCGTATATTGAACGAAATTATAATGTCGTTAAAATAAATTATCTTCGTAGTAAAATAGAAGCAAATACACAAATAAGAATAATTGTATCTACAGCCGTAAATCCCAAATGTTTTATTCATTGGATTACGTCATCGCTATACCGTGCCCAAATTGAACCCTATTATACTATGCATATTTGATTTAAAATTGTGTCTGTAAAGAGTTTGAAATAAAACTAAAGTAATCGTTTTACGATACATCATTTTCATACATTATATATTTAAAAAGTCCTTTAATCACTTTTTTCTATTGCGAAATATTAGTATGTCCAAGTATCTCTTAATAGCTATTATCAATAATAGTAATATAAAAAAATATAGCCTGTACTTCATAAAATGTAAATTTAATTTAAGTAATTGAACTGATCAATAAAAATATGAGCTACAGCTAAAAAGAATCTCACCACAAGAATGATTTTGTAAATGTTGAAAGAGTAAAAAGTGTTCGATCGAACGGGTTATTTTTTGATCGTGCACTGAGATATTCTAATCGCTCGTCCGCGAGCTGTTTCTTTTTGTAATCCCTTGTAACACGTGCTTAAAACGAAATTATTGCTTCGGGAAATTTTTAAGAGTTTCTCAAGATCCAAGCGATAGATAAAAATTGTAATTTAATTAATTGGCCCTTATTCATATTCTAGGTACACGTCGTAATATTACTTTTGAAATTAATCGATAGTCTATTTTGTGTTTAAATTAAGAACATAGAAATTTTTTTTCCATAAATTCACATTTATGACTTTTTTACGTGTTTGTTAGAATAAAATTAAAATAATGTGAAATTTACATTATGATAGAATAAAATATTTTATAAACCGCTTAAAACTTTAAACTTTTAGAATATTCTAAACGATTTTACCCGCTTTTATAGATGTATTATACTCTTAAACCTTCCTCTTGACTCACTCTTGCCAGAATACTGAAACGCAACTTAAATTTAAGTCAACGCCATACAATTCTGTCAAAATAACGAGTCTTAAGACGTGCTTAAATTTAATTTGTATATGAGCATTTGGCCGTCTGTCTGATAAAAACCGCTTAAAAGTCGGTTGCGTAGTTTAAAAGATTTAAGCATTCATAAGGGCAGATAGAACAAAGCGACTTGTTTTATACTATGTCATAAAATAACCATCCTTAGAATATTTGATGTATCGATTTACTAACCTTTGCACCATTTCTAAAATGTGACTTCTTTAAAAAATTCGTAGAACCTTAGATTGCTTTATGAAACAGTTAATAGAATTTTATGCTTTTAATAAGTACATGATAAAATAGCTGTACCAAAAAGCTATTTAAGTCCTGCGGAAACATAAAGCACAGAAAGGATGCTCTCTTTACGACTTTCACGAAAAAGATAATGGATCTAAACAAACTGTCTATTACGCGGTTGCCGGATAAATCAAAAAAATGTTAACATGTTCTGTTTAAACGCTGTTCTTTATAAAAAGCCATAGAATATACTTAGCACCACTTTATTGACGTGTAAATAACATTGAAAATGAATAAACCCAAAATATGATGTCACGTTTTACCTTTATGAAAATTTCATATTAAAATATTCTCGTCTTGTTATAGTAAGTTATAGTCATACATTGTTTCTAGCATCGCCTACAAACATTTCTACTTAAACAATAACAAAACCAAAGTATGAAACTCAAATAAAGGAACCAGGAAACAATATCCGAGCACACTTATATTTCACTTCAACGAGTTACAATTTAATTTCTAACACATTTACTTGACACAAACATAAACATAGGAACTTAGCGCGGTATGAATTATTTGCTATTTCCTGTGAGAACCATTGCTCAGAAATAGTTTAGTTTGCATTCGAATAATCTGGCTGCATCGCCTGACGCTGCTATAACTAACGAATAGTTAATAATTCCAAATGCTTTCTGCCTTGTATTTATTGTCGTTTTAATAAACTCATTTATATTTGTTCTAAACATATCCATACTAGAATAGTAATAAATTATGAAGTAAAAATCGTCTTTAATAATAAAGCATAACTTTACTGAAAACATAAAAATGTTTGGTTAGTTATTAACCTTTTGTTCAATGAGTCGATGAATATCAAAACGTAATCAGTTACAAACGTTAAATTTATAATCAGCTATATTGCCTAAGAAGACTAACAAAGACTTTGAAGCTAGACCGTCCCTAATAGGTAATTATAAAACAAATTAACGAGTCACTATAATATATTCACAGCGAAACGCATACCGTTTAGTCCGTAACGTAAACAAGAACCTGTTTGCGATACATTAACGGCAACTTGAACCCGAACCCGACGTCAATTTACTTCGACTTATTCCCGCAATTATATGCTCAAACGAAATTGCTGGAAAATTCGTCGATAGATAATAATGGCTCCACTAATATTCCGGCGTGACGTGATGAAGTTTCGAGACGTTCACACGCTTGTAAGCTTTTATCTTTAGTCAAATTATTGCAACCTTGTCAAGTGCGACGTGACAGCTCGAGTGTATGAAATATTGTTACATTTTTTGCTATTACGAAAGTAAGATACTATGTAATATTTAAAATGTATTTATATATTTATTTTTAATTGATCAAATTATACATATAATGTATTTCTCAACGATTTGTTTTCAACTGTGGACAAATAATATTGAGTACAAAAATTGAACAATTAGTTCAAAACACTCACAACAAATTAGAAATATTGTATTCCGAAAGAATAAAAATAACAGGAAAATTAATTGATACTGAACGTGTGTAGAATTCATTTATCATAATAGATTTTATCACAATCTCATTTGCGTTTTTACTAGAATAAAGAACAATACAGCCGAAATAAATCCTTTAAAGCTGTGGTTAAAATCAATTAAGTTTAATGATAAATTGTTTTTCCATTTGTGCCGTTGCGGTAAAAGCTTGATTGTTTTAATGGGAATTCCTTTACTATCATTTGGGGCCTTTTGTTTTTATATTCGTAGATGACGTCACGTGTCACGAATGAAACGACAAACACATTGTTTGCCAGCGCTGGCCTAATGTCCCCGGCTAATGTGCCGGTGCTGCTACAAGAGGACAATTTCCGGACTCGCCCATACCCTCCCGAATTTACGTGCTAGAAACAATTCCCATGTTATTATAATCACTAATGCAACAACGACATTGTTCAACAAAACTACACCGTAATGCTTCTAAAAGTAAATTTCAATCAATATCACCGGTGGTAATTAACAATAATAGATACCTAAGTTCTTTCTTGCGTATTCGAGCTATTTTTTATGCCCGTTTATCTTACTAAAAATAATGGTAGAAAATTAAAATGAGATATTGAATTTTCTTCGGTAAAAATACTCGTTCCGAGAAGATATCAATCACATCGCGACTCGCAAGACAAAAGTTCGTTCGGTATCAAATGCAAGACTAAGACAAATTAACCGTTTAATGTCGTTGAAAGTTGACTCAAACAAAAACTCTCCAAATAAAGAGGGCTAAGTGCTTTTATCTTTCAGTATTTTGCGAAGTCCGCGAATATTTTCAGAAAGCGAAGTATAATCTAAAACAGCCCCTTTTCTAAACAAGCGCGTCCGCTTCTGTCGGATGTCATCTGACGGTAATCGTTTGATCTCTTCTTATAAAACTCATCATGTGTCAGATTAGGTGAAAAACATTTTTCGTCAATTTAAATTTATACGAAAATTTACGCTCACTTTCAACTTGTGACACATTTACAAAACAAAATTTTAAAATCGGCGTTAAAGCCATAAAAACTTTGAACTCATGTACATACATATATTGAGGTATTAATAATTAATTAAACAAATAAATAATCATGATGAAACCTTTTTTTACATAAATGGGGGTTTTACGTAGATGTGAAGATATCAAAGAAATATCTTTGAACTAGTATTTTATTAATACATTAACATATAATATTTATTCATAAACAATTCATCGATCGCCGGACCGGTATTTAAACTGCTATCCAACTATCAAGCAATGAAAATTATTCGCACGCGAGCATGTTTTGCTCCCACGACAATTACATTAAATAATGTGCAGCAAATCACACACTCCGAAATGAGGCATAAAATGTTAGAGCTTGGGAACGAACGGGAGTGCGTAATTACCCGAGAATGCGGCCGGGACCTGCGGCCAGCCTCCGACCGTCTCAACTAGGAATAAAGTGCTCGTTCTGAGCCCTTAACTCGCTAATTACACTTACAAATACTAATCATACATCGCTACACCAACTTAACGGTACTAATCCTTGAATTAGTTTCAAATGGTTTTATAACTTCATCCAATTTAATTTAAGCTAACAGACAGTTACGTGTAATGTTTTTACTACACTAGCTACAATATGGTAAATTGGAATAACGTTATTAATTACACGGCCATCCAACAAAATCAGACAAATTGATTGATAACAAATAAGCGCCAGAAGGGAATAGACCTATTAAAATATATATCATTACGTTAAATCCCTAGTCACGCTTGTATGTTTTTTTCTTAATTGTTCATAGTCCGAACAAAGAGTGTTGAAGTGCTCGACTCCTCGGGGCATCAATTAAGCTCGACGCACAGTATCAGGTAGCCGGCCGGTTCGCTAGATGCGCTATATAAGTGTCTTTATGGATTTTGTGATTTTAAAAATTTGATTAAGATATAAATCGACTACTATAAATTAATTCAACAATCAATATTATAAACTATGTAATTTTTTTCCGACTGTTAATTTATACAATTGTTATACTAAGAAATGATGTGTATTTGATAGAATCAAACATGAAAAGATTTTGATGTCATCGTATCTAAGATCTAGACAACCGAATCAGACTACAGTTCCATACCTGACATGTATAGCCGACCTTAAGCAGACAGGAATCGTTTCCCACAGCCGCGCTCGCCTCGTCACGGAATCAATATCGTCTTTTTTTATAGAACGTGCACTACATACACATTACACATACTCAATCTAGCAAACGGAGGGTGTCTACCGTATAGCGGCACTTTCAGAACAAATATAAAAGGAATTACTTTAATTAATTAAGTTTTACTAGCACCGACACGTGTTCTAATGTCGTTCGAATCTCAGTTTTAATTAATGAGTATGGTAGGTGTCGATTCGATTTTGAAGAAGATTTATTTGACAGTCTAGTATCAAAAAGTATCTAAACACCAGTAGAATAAAGTACAAAACATACTTATTTTTAAATGATCTTAATATGGCAAAGGAACCGCAGATGTCACGTGTTGGGATAGACATTGACATTTTTACGAGAAGAATCTTCAAACCTTTACGCCAATTAAAATAGCTGATGGTTTTTTGTGGTAGCAATAGTAGTGACAGATGCCGAAAATTTAGGTCAGAGTGATTAATTTGTTTGAGCCGAGTAGTAATGTTAATAATAGTGTAAATACTGTGAGTACTGTTTTATTGGCCGGTCTCTTACTGGGTTCAGGGATCTTAAAATGTAAACAGAGCAACATTAATTGCTGCAGTGTTATTGTGCAGCATTGTTCGTACAACGGAACGGCAACTGAGCTGCGATTGTTTACTGGCAATAACAAACCTATTTATAAAACATTTCATACTACATAAATTAGTACAATTTTGCTTTATGTGCGGTCGGACTGAATAAATTTAGTTGCAACAATTTCAGCTTTAGGCTTGCGTTTATATTTATATTACAAGAATGAAGTAGGTACATAAATGATATTGTAAGAAAAAGTTATTTTGTTTAAGACGTAAAAAAAAAATGAAAATAGCAAATATAAATAAGAATCTTAAATAAATTTAAATACATAAAAATAATTATATAAGCAACATGCTTAATAATAAAAGCTAAGACTCGAAAATAATTATCAATTAGTCCGCGCCATAAGCGTCCACAATTACTCCCATCATTACGTTGCATGAAAGATGTTCTGTTCCGTACACATGACATGTAACAGTGCTCCGAGCCAATATGAGCGATGCAAGTTCAAGTACATAACAGGACCCCACACATCTGATCAGAAATAAATCTTACTAACTATTCGATGGGAAAACGATCGCTATAATGTGGACCGTTTCCTCGTTGCCATATAAGCAAACTAGATACCAAAGCTTTTTACAGCTTTACCTATATAGAGCTCCCATTCGTTCATAAGATCAAGCAATGTGTGGAACTCTAGATATTGACCAGTTAACTAGCTGGTCTTTCACATGCATATCAAACAGGCTTAACAAAAAGTTTTGTTGTAACTTATAATGTTTTAAGAAATAAAGCGCATGCTATACTTATATCTATATTACTCTCTATAGTGGCATACATATAGATGTAAATCCCATTCGTAGCTGCTTAAAAAATCATATGGAAAAGCCTCTTTTATATTCTTATTCCTTATCCTTCAAGGATAATTCGAGCCCAGAGGATAGGTTTAACATAATTTCGCCTTAACCCTTCTATTGGAGGGTCGCTTTTGCGGAATCACTGTTTGTGTGAATTTCTTGGGTCACACAGACCGCGCATATTGAATTAACAGACATTCAATAAATCAGTCATGTATTTTTAATGGTTAATGTTTGAATAAAAACGCTTTGGAAAACAAATAGCACACTGTGTATAATGTGGAAGGGTAACGAGAGCACGCCCGGCGCATTTGTCGTGAACAATGTATGAGGGTAATTGTTTGACATGCAAAGCGCTGAGATCAACCAGCCGCCACTCTGGCTCAGCGAGGGCGCTGCCAGTGATATACTGGCTACATACACCCCAGCGCACGACCTATAGCTACTTAACAATCGAAGTAGGACGGTTGACTAATGAATAATTAATTTTGTCGATTTATGAACTACACTTGCAATTGCGTCATTAGCGCAACCCTTCCGTAATTATGTCTAACAGAAAAAACTTTCATTATTACAGTAGAATATTCTTCGTATCAGACAATTAGATATACAACACGTTATAAAATAACTCACCACATACTTTACCTCATCTTGCTATAATCTGATTTATAATCCCATATTTTACATGAAAGCAAAACATATCGGCATCTTGAACTATGCTCAAAAGCATTTTTCTCAAAAAAAGTGCTTATTGTTCACACTTCACACAATGCATGTTCTATGAAATAAATTTAACCGCATCACGTCATGCCGAAAACGTATAGCTCAGGCGGCTATTCACTCCGTTGCGTCAAGTCTATTACTTGCAATATGCCATATTTCAAACCGCCCGTATTTTTTGTTCGACCATCTAATAAGTCGACGAGCTTTCATAGCACCTCAGCGCGGGCGCAAAAAGTTTGAAAGCTAGAGGGTCGCGCGGGGCTCAGCCGCCGGGCTCCCCAGTCAGCCGCTGGCCTTCGACGCGACCGGCTGTTACATCTTCTCCTCAGTAAACAAACAATAAACTCGACACCTATTTAAACATTAACATAATTCCTTTACAGTCACAAAAGTATATAGTTTAAACTTACAATGATACATATGAACATTTAGGACTGATAATAAGTGAATACAAAGATGTTGACAAACATTCAAACAGTGTCGTAGTGATGTAAGTGATAAGATTTTAAGTGATGTTTGGCTTCGGAGTTTTATAGTTGTGTAGTGGACTGTTGCTCGTCAAAATGACGATGAAATCGCTGAAATACAGCGAACGGGACGATATGATGGAGGGTTTTAGTCCCGTGCCACCGCCTCTGCCTCGCCGTCAACCTGTTAGAAACATCTATGCAGAACCCTTCGTAGATCCGAGGTAAGTCTATTTAATAAAGTAACATATATTCACTATATATATTCTTCTGCTAATGTAAAACCAAGCTTATTAATAAAATAAATAACAATTGTATAAGGTCAAAGTGCTCATTCAGGCTATGAACAAAGGTAGAAAGTTTTTATTTAATTTCGAGTTTGCATCGATCCTTAAACAGGATTATATTTCCCGAAATAGGATTTTCGGTCCATCCTTCGAACATCAAAATGTGTTTGATGCGAATGAAATACCGCTTACCTGGAAATAGAACAAATACAATGGATGATATTAAGGCAAATTTGTTACTAGAAAACCCGTTACAATGGAGAAAGGGTTATTGAAATAAAATAATTAACTTCAAAGCAGTATACTTAACATTAGGGAAATGAAATACGGTTTCATAAAAGCTTTCGTTTCAATCGATTAGCAACTCATAACTCAATTACAAAGCTTTTTTGATGTAGCCGATCGTATTTAAGTCTTGACATGAAACAAATGATCATATAAACGTTGTAAGACTAGTTGATATCCATGACAACACACTTATAGTATGTATTTCCATTTTTGGCTTGTAACGTTACTTTTTGAGGTTGCGTCTAAGACGTGCTTTCTGAGTAGATACTATATTTTATTCATTTATTTCTATCGTCATCTAAACAAGTGGAAAACGTTAAGATAAGATTTAATTGTGTCGTTTAGAGAGTGTTTGTTACCTTCTACGTTGGCACGGATATTGATGAAACTATATCCAGATACCAATGGCAACATTTGTCGTTTCAAAATGTATTATTCATAATTCGTATACTTGAAAAATTACAAGAAATATACAGAGAGGAGAAACGAGTAAATTTTTCATTCGATCGAGTTGGAATCAATTGTCGATACTTGTTTACCTTCCAACCCCACTTCCCAACTTCGTCCCCTTGTAGTTTCATCCACTCGATGCCTCCGAGTAATAATAAACCGCCTGAAGCCAGAAAACATCCATTTCATATCGCACGACTATATAAACACGCCGCGGAAACCCTGCAATTCTCTAAAGACCACGTAGCATTATTAAAGTAAGGCCTTACACGAAACTAATTCAGCGACTCTTATTTGGGGTATCCTTTGGGGCCGCCCGGGTCACATGCAATAAAATTCTTCGCTTTCTTAACAAATAAATACACTGAAATATGTAAATGCGATTACAATACACTTTTTCCTAATGTTACTTTCGTACAATTGATTGCGACATACTTTTTCTAAGCTTTTTCAATACGTTTACAGCCACGTCTTTGTTTGCGTAAAATTGATTTTGTGAGGTTTTTTTAGGAAGTATTTTATGTTTCTATTTTTAAAAAACTAACGGACAATTTATAATATTACCTAGAAATCAACACTTTTAAGATAAGTTTGATGGTTATTATTTCGTCGAACCCTCTTCTAAACCAATAAATTTCCAATAAATTGTTTAGTTTTAGAAATTCTATTTACGATCACCTTAATGATTGACGAGCGGCGGATGCGCGGTTCTATTCTCAATCATAAATCATATTTTTATACTTGGCGCACGTTTGCACGAGAGTAAGCATTAAGCAACTCCGAAAGCAGTTAGTGGCATCTGTGACATGCCAATCGCGCTGTGCTTTACTTGGGACAACTCGCCTTTATTAAACAAGATAAAATAAATTATCTGCACCTGCTATATTCTATACCCTCGACACAAACGTAATAAAAATCATATGTACGCAGTGTTCTCCTTAATATCACACAAAGATAATAATTAAATTGTTAGGAAAAAAAGTAAGACCCTTTTCTGCATTTCCCTTTTACGAATCAAAACTAATCGTGTTAAAACGAACAGGTTGGTGGAACAATAAATTGTATTACACTTCATTATTCACCCTTCTAATGACAGCAATTGGATATGGTAGAATGATAATCGATAACGGAAATATTTGACGCCGTATTCCCAGTGTAGAAAAATGTAATTTACTTTACACAGTGTTAACAAGGTTTAAACACAAGCGTAGAACATGTGACGGTTAAATGCACGCAACAATGGTGGACAGATAGCATCGAGGGAGCCCCTCCTTGAAGCCACCGCGCTTAACGACCCGCAAGAAACCTCCATGTATATATAAGTAATATACTCAGTAAATTGTATACACTAGCATAGCATTTTATTATTAATGATGGTCAATAATAATCTGTGGTAAAGTTTAATGGATATTTTTGATGTTACTATGCGCAAGGCGTTCTTAAACAAAACAATGTTGTATTATTAGCTCTTAAAAATGGAAGCATGAACGAAGGCAAACAACAAAATGATATAATTTATTCTGTTGAATAGGAATCAATTTTCTAAGCAATCAGTGACAAGGATTACGCATGGCTAAATTTCTTATTGAGCTTCAAAGACGCGATCAAAATTGTAAGAGGTTTGATGTCAAATATTTGGTCATCCGGATGAAAGCTCGCCCAAGCAAGTGATTATGTCCGGATGAGCAATTGTTCGCACGTCCCACCAACTTAGTTTGTATTATTGTAAAGGTCAACTTCATTCAACGTAAGGCCAAATCAAGAAATATTTCAATCCTTCTCCGCTCCGCTGTTAAGGGACTTCACATTCTATTAAATTAATTATTAGTCATAAAGTTGCCGAGTCACGATATTGACAACTTTTATAAACAACAGTAAAACAACGGTTAGTAAATCTACTATATAAAGTGTTAATTTAAACGTTTTACTTAGACAATCTTTTAATTTCGTCTGAGTCACGACTTAGCTTAAATCAGAATTCATTAAACGTAGTTCTCAAGCCTTCAAGCTAATAAATACCATTAACAGATAACAAAGGATTTTTATATTATTTAAACCACTTCACAATTTTAATCCAAATTAAAGCTTATGTATCATCTCAAGTTTTATCTTAATAATAGACATAATTATAGGAAGTGCTTCATTAAACTAGTGTTTTACGTACGTACAAGGGGCAGTGCACAGAGCGAAGCACTTCAAACTATATTCACCGCTTCTCGATACAGGAAATTCAATTACCTTCTTATACTTTAATGTACAATATCGGTGCGGTCACTTTATTGAAGAATCTTGTCGCACAACACAACTGACAGAAACCAGATCAATGACGTCATCAACATCTGTTTTTCTTATCTGAAGTTTAACTTGCACAGCTTCCTGATTATTTTCCAAATTAACCTGTTATCACTTCATGATATATTGACGTGAATATAAGAGTCTAAAGTCTTTAAAATGCTTATTAAAGAATTACCTACGTAAAATATGCATTGATGTTTTGAACAAAGGATAATCCTGGATTAGGACAACCATTCAACGTCACAACGTTGACGTGAATCTCAAAGCGTCATCGATCGACACTATTCCCAAACACCAAGTAATCATACAAAAATCCATCACTGACAGTCTTCATTCTTATCTCAGCAGTAAACAAACCACTTTTCGTTTGAATAATTTACTCGGTGAGGTGAGGCTTTGAATACAATGACACAACTGTAATAGTTTCCGTTTTGAATAAGATGCCTATTGTCTCTCTACGGTATTGATTGAGTTCGTCGTCTGTGCTCCATAGATTTTTTAGTTTGTGTTACATTCTACATTACCATAGATTTTTTCATTGACTTCTAGAGGTAAATACAGTCGGTACTCAAGATAATGTATAATTTTGAATATGTAAAATAGTTGACATACAATTTGGGCTGTTGTGCGGGCGTAATCACGAGACACAATATATTTATAAAACAGGCAAGATCAGTAAGCGCATTCTTGACTCATAATGAATTTCTAATTTTAGTCAGTAATATTTCGTCACGTCAGGCTCAAGTTAGATCAATAACTCTGACAGCGGTATCAGTGAAATCAGTCGTCGTACGTTTATATTTCAGTACGTCGGATCGCGACGCTTATCGGGCGGACGTTTTAGCTTCAACCCTTCTAAAATAAACAAACTGTCGTACCGACCGAATAAATACAAGCCAAGCTTTGACACCGCCATCTATAAATATCTGTAATGAATAGGCGGACGGCATGACCGCGGTAATATGTAATGTCGACATATCCTCGTCTGGATTTATTGAAGTCCTTATTATAATATTTTTATTTCTAAAGTTTGAACCACTGCCATAAATAATTGAAAAAAGTTTAGAGCTATCTCATAAATACAAGTATGATGAATGTATCAATGCTTTTATAATCACTCGAAATATCTATATAGAAACAAATTCAACAGAAAATACTACAAAAGAGTATATAATACACTTCGTAATTAAAACGTTAATAAGAGAAGGTGCTTTTTACAATATCATGTTACAAAGATTGAAAGTTTCGTTTGGCATTGAAACGTACATGTTTAGTGAGAGTTGGCTAAACACGGACCACACAGGATGCCTCCATTTGTCCAAGCTCAGACTCCCCAAGAGATAACAAACGTATCGTGCAACCCGCCATCCCGCCATCCCGCCAACCCGCGCGCTGCTCTCGGCTGCACTTATCTAAACACTTAACTCGCACCACGTACAAACAAAGCCCTAACTCATTTTTTACAACGAAACGCCGTTTCTTTTACCCTTTAGGACTTCGCGGTACTGCATGCTTCGCGTGTCTAGTGCTTTTGTTGCCGCCCGGAAATTCATGCATTTTACCGCAACGTTAAGGAAAGATACATACGTTACCACAAGAATGTCTTTTTCGTTTTATTTACGGTGCGGGACCGCTTAGCACATAAACTAAAAAGGAGAAGGAATTTCGTGTCCACTTCCACTGGGTCAGCAATAAAACGAATGTTTAACGAGTTCACGTTGCACTTTAAAATGTGGGAGACAAAAAAGCTTTTAAGACAAGTACCATACAAGAAGTGAGCTGCCGATGAAACCTTTCTAATAATAGTTTTGGTCTTGTCCAAGGTACACGTCACCGGGCGTAACTAACGAATGGCTCGCCCTACAGACCCTAAATACCGAGTCGTAAGTATCAATGACACGACGGCGGCGGAGCCCGATATCTCCAGAGCCTACACAGGTTGCCGAACATTACCATAACTCTAAACGAACTATATACGTAATTACAGATACCAGAGACGCTTCAAACACTCGATCCATTAATCGGTTCTGATTTGGACGAAGTAATAATGGTTAAATCATTTATAATAATTAAACGAATAATACAAAACTCCTTACTTTTACATTTTAATTTTTTCATTTAATAATTACTTTATTTCATCAATAAAATAGAACGACATCTAGGTTCAATTATTTATTACAGTTAGAATAGTACAAACGCTGTTTTCCGTGTAAATGTTTAATGGTTCACTAAGACAAGTGAGGTTAGCAATTTAAGTGCTCTGAGTAGAAAGCAATGACCCGATACCCTTATCATTTATTTGCTTCGGTCAACCGTAAAGCGAAGCTCCGTGCAAGTTAAGTTTTACTGGTCGATTCGCCCTCCACTTGAAACTAACGACTGCACAATAACAGCGCTCCGAACAATCGATTTGTTTTAAACGTGACCCGGTATTCAATTTAATTAATATTTACATTGTTTTCCAGGCGAGACCGTTTATATTGGAGAGTTAGCATAATTTTTGTTAAACTTTAAAAATAAACGTGAATGTTTTGAACCCTCTTTCTGTTCACAGATTTTGTGTACATTATAACGAATGTTATTGTAATAGCTGTTAATACCATTGAATATGTCATTGTGACATTTTGATTTATAAAATTATAGTAGTGCGTAATAAATTGCGGGTTGTTCAAATGGGCCGGCGTAATTCCGAAATCGAAACCGACCGTGTTTAATTGATAAAATATTACTCATGGAATTGTCCTTTAATAAATTTCATGGCTCATGACTTTGGTATGGGCTAAAAATGGAGATGAGCAAAAATTTTCGATATAGTATAATCGTAAAAGGGATCGCGCAGGGGATGGAAGTAATGTAGTGCAACGGTTAACTCGCGCCCCTTTGCAGCGCCAATTGTTCAACAAATGTAGCCGTTTCCATTGCAAGTAGAACACATTTTAACTGCTGCTTTTCTATTGAATACTCTCCATTAGTCTATTAAAAATAAAATCGTTTGTGGTTAAAATTATCGGCTCATAATAATATGCTAAAGGTAAGACCAGTATATGAATTGATAATACGCTAATACAACATGATGTATATTCATTTCATTGGAGTGGAACGAAAGACAGTTGTGGTTTATACTAAATTACCAAAAGCACACACGGAGCGAACACGATCCATTATAAGGGAGGGAGTAGAAATGGAATGTGATAGCATTTTTCAATCAGGCAGCCACCAAAATATTTAGTGTAACTCGAGGCGGTGTGGAGGACAATATTGTAAAACGATAGCTGAGCCCGCGGCGGCGCGCGGCACGGGCCTTCCGTTTCTTTGTGTTGTTGTCGAAATTATATTGAACTCTGGGTAAAATACGACCGGCCGGGGGCTTCGGCTGCGAAACCGTTTTTCCGTTTCGTCGAACAATAGCAGGACGTTTAGTTAAGCCTTGCGTTTCGTCCTGAAACGTGGTTGCTGATAGTTATCTATAAATATACGCACCCCCTTAAAAGATAGCTGCTTTATACGTTTTATTCGCAAGGCGTTTAACAATGAGACATTGTTACCGTCTCGCGATCGTTTTCCTATTGTAAAGGTATATTTTTAAAAAGGAAATTTAAATTTAAAAGGATAGCGTTTTAAATCATTCTCTAATATAAATCAAATCTCTTTCGCCTAGCATGCTAGTCGCTATTCTTACAAAATCTATTGACGTGCTAAATTTGCATTCCTTCGCCATTTCCATAATAAAATCTTGGAACGACAAGTTCGTAATAAAAGGTTATCGCTATCGCTTACGGGTTGCCTGTTAGGTATGGAAATTAAAGGTGTGCCGGGCCGCCCGCCCCGCGCGCCCCGACCGCCCCGCCCGTACCGCACGGCCGAAGCAGCATTTGCAGGGACTAATGGAAAATTGTTTATCACTATCGAGTTTCTGCGCGTGAGCACGATTATTTACATGCGGGTCCCCGCAGTACGAGCGCTACGAGAGACCGGTAATTGGCCGTTTATTCAGTATCGCCGGTATCGCCTCCATTCATTCTCGCGATAACACTGCCCGAAGCGCTCGGATCGCAGTACACGAGACTGATACGATTGCACGCCCCAACCCGTCCAACGTCAAAGATCCGTTGATAAACTTTTTGCAACTTCATATTTAAACGGTGATTATCATTGAATCGAAAACGATTACGATACTTCGCATTTTCATATTTACGATGTTTTATTGTAATATTTTTATTACATAAAAAAGTTAAACTCCTTCGTTATTGATTGGGGAAAGAAGAAAACAAATCTCGAAAATAAGGGTTGCTACCCACGGACTAAATAGAAATATTACGGAACCACTTACACACGACTTAAATATACGTAGCTGGGTTAAGTAATTATTTATTTAAGCTTCCGTCGCTTGACGTATTTCCAAGAAAATTATATTTGCAAAACATGTTCCTATTCGTGAATATAGAACGCGCTAGTCGCAAGTCGCTAGGAACCGGCAGCGGGCGGCGGGCCTCACACTTCCATTCATGAATCAACTTCAACATTACCTAACCGTACCCCGAGGCGAGTAAAACAAACAGCACGCTATGAGAGTTATTAATAATAGTAGCGAGTTCAACGATTTCAACCCGGCCGTATTTAAATCTCGACGTATGTTGGATTGTACAAAATGCTAATTTATCGACGGACATTACTAGCGTTCTACAAAAGTCCAGCGGCGCACGCTGCTCGCATGTAACGCCAAATAATAATAAGACATTCATTTAATAATTAAAGAGTCATATATTTTCTTGAATAAAAGACTGAAAATTCCTTGTCCAACACCAATAACTGATTCCAATTAAAGAACGGTTTAAGCATTTCGTAATTAAATGAATGGGAGTGATCGGAACGAAGCGATACCGCCCTAACACATGCCGACCTTTTTTTATAAATAAACTTTATTTGAAATTGAAAATATTTTTAATAAGATAGGTATAGAATATATAAGATACAATATAACTAAAAATCAGAGCAGACTTTCAAAAAACTCGTTATCTAACATTTGAACAGGATACGTGTTTTAAATATATAAATTGATTGGTTTAAATCAAAGTCTCGATTTATTACGCAATATTGGTAGCAATTTTATTTCGTGTCCTGGTAATAAACGCGACTGTAGCGGGCGGAAATTGGCAGAGCGCGGTACCGCCATTGTTACACATTTCGTTTTAAATTGAGGGGCTTTCTTAAATTTACACCCGTGACTTGCAAGCGAGGGTCGGGACTCCGGGGCTTAGGACGAGCCTCAAGCCACACTTACAAATTCAAATCAATCGATTTCACTTGGCAACTCTTATAAATTCGTTCCAAAACTTTGTATTAACATTTATTATTACGTTCGCCTTATTCTACTAATTCTAATTCGTTCGTTACCTTTTGAGGATTTCCTTTATTTCAAGATATTGTATTATAGCTCTAAATTCTATAGTACAAACTTGGCATTCTTAATGCAATCTGACAGCTTCATTTAAAAAAAGAATGGAGGCGCAACATACTTTTATCTTGAGTAATTAAGTATTTATCCTGATGGTACATGTTTGGAAGAAACAATGGATACAAGCAACAATCGAGCACTGCAATCATCATTCAATCTTTCGTCTGACAATTCACTATTATGAATGGTCTCATTCAATTCATGTACGTCTGATGCAATTAACGTACAGATTTTGAATGAACCAGTAATTATCGGCATACCTACATAAAACAAACCCTTCAATTTTATTGTTTCGCGGATTAAAAGGAGTAACATATGTGTTTCGATATTAATTAGTCGAATCTGTCGAATTTTGCATATTGTATTCCTATACAATCAGAATAAATCCATAAAACATTCAGAAAATAATCGATTTCATCACTTAAGTCACGAAACGGTAAAGCTATGCTTACGTCCGCAAACCTATATTTAAGAATGCAATGCAATAAAAGCACATCGCTGTCCGATCCATTCTCGCACGACCGTACAAGATAAATGGTCGGAGTGGCCGCATCGAAGGAGACGCGTTCTCACGGCCCGTGCCTCGATTTTACTCTTTTTGTTTCATCTGGTTTCCGAGTTAGAGGTCGGCCGGACCGCTGTGCAGCTAGAAGTGACCGCTGCACGCGCGATTATAACGATAAAAACTATGCGACCACGACGCGCGGCGCGCCACGGATGTCTAACGAGTTCCTACAACTACCTGCTGTGAAAATGGCGATGCGTCGCGTTGTTTTACTAACGTACTATCCATATCTTTCCTTTTGAAATTCTTTTAGTTATCTATAAAAACTGTATTCACCGTTAAACACGATACTTATGAAGTTTTATTTTCGGTGTGTTAAATTAAAATGTTTACTCGTATGCATAAAATGTGAACTCTCGCGTTAATTAGAGCGGCCTCTCGCGCAACGCAACACCTCTCAACATTATTTACCGCTTCATTAAGAACTCCCTTCATGAAGCGCTGTCAAAACCTTCCTGCACTATTCTGTCTACAGTTTAAAATATAAACGTTGATCCAACAATAGCTTCTGTC
Source organism: Eurema mandarina (assembly GCA_018238005.1). Classification (NCBI taxonomy): domain Eukaryota; kingdom Metazoa; phylum Arthropoda; class Insecta; order Lepidoptera; family Pieridae; genus Eurema; species Eurema mandarina. The sequence continues at coordinate 23,313 of DWAJ01000003.1, read as the reverse complement.
GTCAAACTCATCAATTGTGGTGAAAAGAGATGTCTTTGTCTCTCTATAATTAAATATTTTGTCATTGATTTACACTTACTCAAAACCTCTTAAATATATTAGCCGCACCTTATACTTTATTTCCCAACTCAATCATCATTCTAAACAAAAACCAAATTATCGTTATGGCTATTTCGATATAACTCCGAGATGATGTGCACTGACCAGTAATGGCACCTCTACGAGATTCAAAACTATAAAAAGATAATGTGTAGAGACGATATAAAAATCAATTTGGAGTACTGTTACAAATAGCCAGCATAATAAGGTATATTGAGTTGTTTTATTACACTTTTTCATCATAGTATTACGTATATGAAAATGAAAGAGTAGTTGGGCGAAATAGTGGCATTTTATGGTTATAATATTACTGTATGTATAATATTACTTTCTTGCTATGGATAGGTACTAAATATTGTACTAAATTGTTTTAAAAATGGTTTTCTTTAAATAATTTTAATGTCACAATACAAATAAATAAATAGGTTTACAAAACAGGTATATTCTTGTTAAAACAATTTGCAGCTTATTAAGACTTGCTAACGTGACTTAAAAACTTATTGTTTTGTTGAAAGTTCTTAGCGGCGTCAGGTGGCGGACGTAACGCCTGCCACCATATGGTATAAATTTCACCTTAAAAAGTAGTGACAGAGAATTTCGTATAATTGATTAATGATACCCCGGGGCCGGCGCGCTTAAATGCGCCGATCATCATTTTTTGTTTAAATCTCGGATAATGATACGTTTTGATTGTGATAAAAAATGACCATATGTTGCGGGACAACGATTGTGCAACTGTTGTTCGGTAACTTGTTTCAATCCGTATCGAATTCCATGAGATTCTTTTGAGATAATAAAATAAATAATTTTGGAATTTGATATCGAATTTTATTATTTGTGAGATTCGCCTAGATAGACAACGTGCCGCTATTTATATTCTATATAAGCTATTTGCGTAGTTCAACAAAAACCTATCATTAGTGTAAGTGAAATAAGGCTCGGAAGGTTTTTGATTATTATTGCTTTTTACATTATCTCTATTGACTACAACCACGCAATGTTGAGGCTAATGGATTCTTTACAAATACAAAATAAGTTATTAATAATATTTTTGTTCCCAGGATGACCGGGACGGGTATGTCGAGTGGCATGGGCGGAGGGACGCTGGGTGGACATTGCCAGCTTGCCAACCAGCCACTGGTCATGCCAGTGTTCCCGCTGCGAGCCAGCCAACCCAGCCCCGTGCCAGTCTACTCGCCATCCCGGTTTCACATAGACAAGCGGTGTCAGCACAGATGCACATGGAAATGTCTAGCCATAGCGATGATATGTCTATGCGTCATTCTAGCGGCGATGCTCGCCTACTTTATAGGTAAGATATTATTTAAGTTCGTTTTTATAATAGATGCATTACGAAAAATCATATATACACATATTGGTTACCTTACCTATGGATACCTATACCAATATGTATAACATAAGCTTATAAGTTATAACATATTCAAGATTAGAATCAATCGCCATATACATATAAGCAAACTGTTAGGATACTTTTATAACAAACAATCTTTACACATATGAACTAAAAAAATCTGAAATATAGTTACAGTTATAAAACATAAACGAAACCTTAAAAATTTATGACTAATGATCGTTGAAACAAAACCCTAATGTTTAAAATATATCATTGTTTAGTTAATCACAGCGGGGTGTCGGTTCGTTCGTTAAGCCATCGTTTTTATTTACTCGTCTGGAATGCAGATTAGATTGTTTCCAATATAAACATTTCCTCCTCCATTAGCCCGTTGATGTGCACTTATAGTAAATTAAGTCTTCATCAGCATTTTAAAACCGAACATACTCCTAATAATCTAAACGTAAAAAGTTCGAAGAAATAAAATGATCTCGACGATAACGAAAATATTTCTGTCGCAAAGTTAATTAGGAAATACTACGAGATTGTTTTCTAAGTCTTCCTAAGATCAAAATTTAATTTATAAATTACGGCTTTGTTGTACTTAACATCAAACAATTTTTAATTTCCTCTTCCAGAAATCCTTACATGGGTTTCTTGTTTGTTGCAAAGTATTGCCCGCAGCGTAAGATTTTCTGATATGAGGGTGAGCTAATGCTTAATGATTGAAAAATCTAACAGTATCGGAAGATATTTTTATATTAACATTTTCGTCTTGCATTGTTTTTGTTGTATTACCACATACTTAGAAACTCTTTTCCTCGGCGTTTAATTTAATAATTTATAAAAAATAATAATATTAGCTTTCAGAGCCGTGTACGTCATTGCTTTAACATTTATAAACTTAAAACCATATAAAACGTATAATGGTATATCTTCCTCCGTACGCAAATGGATTGATCAAATATCGATGTTGCAATGAAAACAAATGTAAACAATATTCTGTTTGCTTAGATCTCGAAAGAGCATTCATAGCCATCGTAAAAAGTAAACGTCAGAAAAAATATAAATGATGCGTCTAACCTGAGGCAGCGCGATGCGTGCTCCGGGCCCTCGCTTCTGTGTTAGCGATGTTATAAATTATCTTACACTGCCACGTCCCTTATAATTTAACTACGAATATATCAGCCAATCGCAATCTCCACCGGCCGACTCTACATAAATTAAATACAATATTTATCAAGTCACATCAGAGAAATTCACAGGAAACACTTCACAATTAATCGTGAAATTAATTAATGTGTTCCCTGATTGAATTCTTATAGTATTTTAGTTTGATTACGTTATTATACAATCGTGTTTTTTACTGACGTGAATTTCACCTTACAACTCTCACGTATATTTCAAACTGAGTAGTTGGAGTCGTTAAATACCCAAATGTGACGGCAAACACTGAGATGCAATATGATAATAAATCAACGCATAAAACAAAAATATACGGATCGTTAAAATATAACATTGTAAATTCTAATTTGTCTCCGGGTGCGTCACTTGTGAGAACGAAATTAAATGCGAGGAGTGGTCGTGACAAACGCGTATTCATTCAGTTATTTTGGAGCGTTCTTCAATCGACCGCACACACGCTCGTTGCGGTAAAACTCCTGACCGCAGACACATTTAAGAGATCGCAAAAATAGCATCAAAAGATACCGAATACGATGGGAGTGATAACTACCTCTGACCTACATTCGATCCGAGTCCGAGGAAGCTCTTACAAAAACTCGACAATTTTATCTGACTCTATTTTATTTTGTTTAAAATGACGCTTTATAACGAACAACATATTTTTTACTTGAATGTTACCATAAATTTTATTCATAGATAACTTGAAAATTTGACTGCAGATAAGTTTATCATCATGTCTTAAATGATTTTTGATACTATAAAAATAGATGTAGTAGATAATTGAGAATATTAAAAAGCAAGGTATTTACTATACAGACTCTTTACTATACAGAAAGTAAAGATTTTCTAAAGTATATTTTGAACTTACATCACGCGATCCTCATATTACATTGCAAGGAGCTATTCAGGAACAAGTACATCACTCGAGCACCATGTCATTCGTGTGTGCAGAAAACTTGTAGTATCACGAGATTTAAGAAACTTAAGACAGTAACCGACTACAATTTTTAATGGTCATCTGCTAACGTATAGCTACATGTAATGAAATATATTTAATTACAAACGATTAAACTGCAAGTCGAATGGAATGGCTCAGAAATAAAATTACTTGTTATCTAGAAAGGAGTACCAATTAACTATGAACTTATTTATAAACGAGAACGTACTTCACCGTGCTAAACAACAAAAAGAAGCTTACAATTTCCTCGCATTTCTCGAAAGCAATTTAATGAATCCGTTCAATACTAAATATTTCACGTCAATGGATCTTATCGTATCAGATCTGAGTTCATTTAGATTCCCATTAAATTATAGGAAGGAGAGATAAGCCATAAGTACGCGGTACGTTGCATACTGATGGCGGCAATGTCCCCGGGCGATACACGTATTTCTAATTGAATGACATAAACTTTTCTAAATCACCACATTTGATTTTATCTTTTATAAAAACATTTTTATTAAAATTAACTACAACATATAGCGTTCTTGGAGTGTATGACCCCAGTCTTTTGTAAATTAGTAGTTAAGCTCAAATTATAAAACAATGCCGATACTGTAAACATTCATTATATTCAGTTTAAACTGAAAACTTCTCCACATTTTAGTTATAATAGATCTGTGTCGCAGTAAAAAATTCAAATTTTATTTTTTGTAGCATTGTACATTCACGAAAGTATGAAAAAATATGTTGGATATTTTTTATATTTTACAAAAATTTTTCATTCAATGGAATAATACTAATGATGCTCGGTTTTGTCTGTTAATAGATTAGCACAATAAAATGTTTGTCGAATACGCCTCCGGTAATTCCGGAAGTGTAGCAAATAAAAAGCAATCCCTATAGTTAAATCTGACATTAATCCTGGCTTGGCGTAGTTTTGCCGGTGTAATGAAAAAATGAACAACATCTGTTGCACCCTTCATTACGTATAGGCACGATCTACGGGGCCCAAGTGTAGAATCAACTTTTTAATGTAATTGAAATTTTGGGAACCCCAAATGTTTTATCAAAACTCGCTCTCACTGTAACTAAAGTAACACTATTGATAATGTTGTATGCATATGGCAACATTTGTTCACGCATTCATAAATAAACTATATTTTTTAAAATATATTACTTTAACTGTATAAGTTTTAAATATTATTATTATTTTAGACTAATACGTTTATAATTGATAGATTTTTATCAATTTGTCAAATCTTAAGCTTCTTAACAGTTAATGCTAAAATTTAAAAACATTGGCATATCTTACAAGTTTCCGTTAACTTTTTGTATACACTGTATGAACAATACAAATATTTAAATCGATCACATTTACTTGTTCGCGCTTCACGTATTACACGGTAAACAAAACTTCTACCCTCAGTGAGATCATATTTAAGAAAGAAAGAGACGTCAATATTATCTGATGACAGCAAGAGAACGAGACGACACACGAGGAACACAAGATTTATCACGTGACTAATACCAAGTCAGTGCGACAGGCCCCCGTTTTCTATCCCCCGGGACTCCATCAAACGAGTTTTATTCCCCCATCGCACGATGCAATCTATGCTGAATCGTATTACAATAAATTGCATTAACTCGAAAAATAGTACAGATAGCAAACATCGTCCATCTGCACACAATCGTCCTGCAATCTTTTAGACGTATTCAATAAAGACTACCCTCCATTTCCTCGCTGCCATCCTATGGCGAAAATTTATAGATTTTACGAGGGATCATAGAAAAGTCGCGACATACCACATTGCAATATATCATTTTTGTGGGCGGAAATTGCGTCATTAATGCTCGTTTGCTCGTACTTTTCTCTTGTTTACGACCGCTATTTTATTTAGAGCTCAAATTAATTATTATATTACTGTTTACTTTGTTAATGGATGGCACTTTTTAAAGTTCAAATTAATATTCTACACTTATACACTTATGTTTAAATAATTGAAGATAAATGTTTTATTTAGTCCTAACAGGTTTTGTATTCAATAGATTATAATCTCGCAAAACCATGTAAACGAATTTAAACGTTATTTGTGAAACGAACTTTGGAATAATGAATGCATTCTTACCTGCAACAACAATAGTTTTCAACGTATAAGATTAAACGAAAGTTAACAAGTATCTGCGCAAGAAAAAAAACAGTTTTTCAATTTAAAATCTGGATTACCTTGCATTGTGTTATTAAACGTGTTTTGTAGATTACATTTTTAAACGGTTTTTATATTTCAAAATTTATTTCACATTCACAATCTAATCTTATCACTCAAATTATAAAATACTTTGGTAATTTACACTTATCTAAAGTGAGGATGTTAATTTTTATCTCAACACAGCAGCCGAGGATTTAAAAATCAATACGACTTACAACTCGCCGACTATGAATAAATTACCCATTTAACCATAGATTGTCGAGATGATAAACTTATTGTCGTTAACTATCGACCCTCCGACTAGTTAAAGTAAATTGCCCAATTCAGAGCGCAAGCGGCCAAATGGCGTCAACGTATCGAGATCTTATCTCAATGTAAATCTAGGGATAGATCAGCGCCTGTCGAGGATGGATGATAACTTAATTGCTACGACACGCTTCCATACATCCGCAATAAACTATTGCGCGCGTTGTTATTGCGTGTGTGAATCTATATGACATTTAATTTTTCTAGGCCCAAGATTATATTAAATATAATTCTCAAGAATACTTGACATTATTTACTGTTATCATTGTCTAGGTACTTATGTAAACATAAGGTTCATAATAATATCATTTATCTAAACAGCGGTACCTGAAAATATGCATTTTTATTGAAAGGTAAGGGACAAAAAATATATAATATTGTCTATCTCTAAGCTTAGAGTGCACGAGCTTGGTTGATTGAACCTTGAATAATCATCCTATTAAATTACGTAACACGGTGTACAAAAGCCATTAAAATTGTCTGTAAAGGCAGCAGCAGCAAGAAATTGTTAGTCGTAACTGACCCACCTACGTACTTGATAGACGTTCAGCTTGAGGTACCGAATCCAATTGTTCCGTCACAGTTCTACGAAATGCGCTGCGCCATGCCTCGGTTAATTAAAACTCGACGGGACGTCACGACACTTACCCTACTCATGAATACAACTCTCAAATGTCGCATTCTCAAACGACATCTCTTTATTGTATGTGATTTCGTAATGTGACATATACAAGATGTGTGTCGTAATAGAAATCAATTTCCTCTTCTCACTTTGATTGATTGAACCAATTATACAGACAATCGCAGACCTTTAGCTATAGAATATAACGAATTTTAACCTATTATTTTGTTTCAGCATTATCGTCAATTAAAACTAATATAGACAATTCTAATTGTATACTGGTACAAGACGTCAAAGCGGTTACACATTCTCATGGAAGTAGAGATGCTTTATCAACATCTTCACCTTCGGATGGTATTAACTTTATCTGTTTAATAGTAATGTAAAGTAAAATTTAATCGTGTGTACTAACATTACCGCTCAATTTTTAGAATCTATTTCTACATCGTCTTTGGGTTGGTCAACGACAGCCGAAGCTGCAATAGAATCAGCTATTATACCTCAACAAGCACAACAAGCCGCACCACCACCCTGGACTCCGGCTTTAGAAGTAAGAGAATTTGACCAACTCCATAGCGCTATCATCCCTGCCTATCAATTTTGGAGCTCGGAATTTAAAAACAAACAGCCAGCTTTTGTGAGTCTAAACTTCACAGTGCCGTGGGGAGCAAACTTTGCTGTATATGGTAGAAGAAATGTCGCGCCAAGCATAACACAATATGATTTCGTTGAATTCATACGAGGAGGTCGGGTAGACCATCGACTTAGACGAAGGAGAAGCACACTTTCACGGGATATAACTGACCACAATTTTAATGACATCGAATCTTTATTCACATCGGCTAGATCCTTCCAACGCTTTAACCATACAATTTCAAAACGTTCTACAGATATGAGAGTAAATGTTAGCATATTACAATATTTAGATACAGGAAGATGGTTTATATCTGTATATAACGATGAACTACAACCGCATAGTGTAGAAATGGTTGTATCTGAAGCGGAGGGAGTAACAAACTCTTGCCCCGACGATTGTTCTGGCCACGGTTCTTGCTATCTAGGAAAATGCGAATGTATGGACGGTTACGAAGGTCATGATTGTTCAAAGAGTAAGTTTTGCTTTTGTTCGCAATTGTAATTTTTATAAGGAGAACATTCTTGAAATAATAATATCGTTTAATGGTTTTAGGCGTATGCCCCGTACTTTGTTCCGGACATGGTGGATACGCGGGCGGTATTTGTCATTGCTCGGAAGGATGGAAAGGAGCTGAATGCGATGTACCGGCCCACGATTGTGAACCAGCTGATTGTTCAGGACGGGGACAATGTATAGCGGGACAGTGTCATTGTAAGCCTGGATGGAAAGGAATTAAATGTGATGAAGGTAAGAATATGTTTTTGAAACATTTTACATCTCATTAATAAAATACGTTTTTAATAAATTAATGTTAGAGCTCTTAGCCATGAGAACGTAATTTGAAAACAGTTTATAAATGACAAATATAAAGATAAAATGGCATCCACAAACAGAGGATTGCCTGGACCCTACGTGTGGTGGTCACGGCTCTTGCGTCCGCGGGCGTTGCGTGTGCCGCGCGGGGTGGCGCGGCGCGGCGTGCTCAGAGCGCGACGCGCGCGTGCAGCGCTGTCTGCCCGCTTGTTCCCAACGGGGCATCTATGATCTAGATGCGGGAAGATGCGTGTGTGATCCCCTTTACACGGGCGACGACTGCTCTCAAGGTACATTACAAAAGAACAATCATGAAACAATTTGTTGATTAGATAAAAGTATTAAACAAGCCCACTTATAATTTAGTTAAAATATATTGTAATAAACTTGCGTAAAACATCGCTAAGATACACTTGTTTGGAAATTGTTTTAACTAAATACTTGCTAAATAAGAAAGAACATACTATTTTAATTTTCCACTAAAAGCGACAATGTATTATGAAGTTTAAATAATGTCAATTGCGAACAGTTGTATGTTCGCTGGACTGCGGTCCGCACGGCGTTTGCGCGGAAGGTGTGTGTCGCTGTGATGACGGCTGGACGGGATCGATGTGCGACCAAAGACCTTGCGATACCCGCTGTCATGAACACGGACAATGTAAAAACGGCACTTGCGTGTGTACGCAGGGTTGGAACGGAAGGCATTGCACGATACGTGAGTATTCTAGTTATTGAAGCACCTGCAAACTCGACAAACTCACAAAGTGGGTCGAGCTGTACGACATACGACAAAATAGTTTGAACGTTCACACTTTTATATTTATAAACATAGTTTGTCACTTATAGAAACATAGTTCCTCATTATAATTTTGAGGTAAAATATCCTCATTAAAACATAGAAGTTCTTGTCAAATCTTAACCATTCCAAAATATAATACGAATACATTCCAACGAGACTAATTATTTTTAATGTGTAGCTGGTTGCCCCAATGGATGTTCTCGACATGGGCAATGTCTACTAGAAGATGGCGTCTACCGCTGCTCCTGTGCAGATGGTTGGGCTGGTATCGACTGTTCCATCGCCCTTGAACTATCTTGCAGCGACAATGAAGATAACGACGAAGGTAAAGTATACTAAGCCCTTGTAAATGTTTTGTGGACGTTTTTATATAGTAAGATAACGTAACGGTTCTGACGGAAATGCAATTTTGAAGATGGCATGACGGACTGCTCGGATTCTGAATGCTGCAGTCGGCCCGAGTGCTCCGAACACATCATGTGCTTGGCCTCCAACGATCCGGTTGAGGTCTTGCTCCGTAAGCAACCGCCCTCAGTGACCGCATCCTTTTACCAGCGCGTCAAGTTTCTAATCGAAGAAAACTCGGTTCAAAGCTACGCACACATGGACGAATATTCCGAAAGGTAGGTTTGCATATTAACGACCATTATTGACACCGTATCTGTAAAAATACAAGTAAGCCGTGACAAACAGTTTATATTCAGATTAGGATCGATAAAACTTGCACTTACAATGTCTGTAGATCGTACGGTCATATAATTTAGTGTAAAATAAAACCCTTTACGGATAGTACCTACCGATCATAACATGATGTAAGTAGGAAATAGCACCTTTACCATTTATCCCACTCATCTATCCCTAACCCCTCCGTGGATTTGGTGTGTTTATTTCAGTTAACTTACATGATTGAATTCGTATTTATTTTTCATCTGGTGGAAGTATTTTGATTTTCCTATTTTATTTCAATAAAGATTTTCGCTGTCCCAGCATGGATACGCTCAGTAATTTAATGGTTTTATTTATAGTTTGTATTATTTTACCGTTATGTTTTCACACCAGATCCGATGTGTTGTGTATTGTCTAATGTTTATCCTTTGTGTGTGTCTTACCCTATCTGTTTGTCTTAACAAAATAAAAGCGTCTAATTGAAACGATTAATCTATTTGTGATGAAAATTGAATCGTAACGAAAGCTTCCAAACTGTTTTGTTTGTCTTTCTATTTGGTCAATTAACACAATTTGGCTGAGGCTAATTTAATGCTCGAATCATGACAGACTCCTTGTAGAACAAATGTTAACGCGTCGAACTTACAACTTATTACCTATTTATTACGGTTGTAACAAGATAATAGTTATAATTTATAGAAATGTTAGAATAAAAATAACATTGTACAAATTAAATAAGGTTTCTCTCATGATCGGAGTTGAAGAGAGGTAAACGCAAAAGGCTTTCTTCTTTTGAAAGACAAAAACAACAATAGAAACGATCAAATCCCGAACAATAACGAACAAGACAAAGCAAAACTGAGAAAATAAAGTAGTAAACCCACCTCGCTTTATATGCAAAAGCGCCTCAAAAGTTTGTTTGCATTAAAACACAAGCCGCTTCACTATTTTATTTGTGTTGAAAAGTCTGGAAGGGTTATATTGCGTTCTGGCATTTGTTTCTTTAGATGTGAATAACATAACACTCGGCGGACGTTCGGTTATTCACCATCCAGCATGTCTTTTTACTCCATGTTAATAGATATCATTATCTTGGTGCAACCTACGATAACGATACCAGTTTACCAGGACCATCATTCGAGTTTAAAATTCTAATTATCCGATAATAGTGGTGGTTTTGTTATAATGCAAACGGGCTTCTTGTTTGAATCATTAACTATTACATGTGACGAAATTCGTATAATGAATCATACTAAAACAATTGTTAAAACGCAAGGTAACCGGGGTAGACGAGTGCAATCGACCGCAGCGGTTGCAAATCGGGGTGGGGTTGCACTGAGGGTTGTAGGTATCTGTGTAGTAATCTGTCCTGTCTTTCTGTGTCCCTGTGCCGCCGTGTGTCCGCCACTCCTAGCGAGTTCTGGAATTCCTTTACACCATGGTAAGTGTCAGTCAGCCCACCCTCGCCCCTCAGTGTTCTGTATCTGTTGACCTCTTCCCTTTTGTTGCTACTCCTGCATATATGTGTTATGCCCGTGCCCGCCGCCTGCCTCGTGGCATGCGACAGGCAGCACTTATGCTTATTATGTTTCGTTCACTCCTTTGTCTGTATTTGTTTCATTCTCTATGTGTATGTAACATCTGTATGTCTGTCTTGAATGTTTCTTGTGGCTGCGACAAACTCCCTAAAATAAGCTATTAAATAATACCCTCAGACAAAAGAGGACGCTTTTATTTACCGTATTTGTCGCAACCGCAACCGTAATTTGTAATGTTTATTGTTCTCGTCTACTGTGCTTCTATTATAGCTCACATATACTATGGTATATTTTTGCTAGACGATACGAAAAGTAGGAAAATCATAACGCTTTCACGCAAAACGATAGTAACACATTGGTTAGGTTTTAAAAAATTATACAACGTATGACGCGAATCGTATAGATTGAATCGAGCAAAATTCAGCGAACACGCAAAATTAGCTTCAAACGAACTTACCCCTTTATGTGTTCCTTACCCTTTGTCTGCGTCTTTCATCTGTTAACCAAACCTTACCCTTAGCCCAAGCTCTATGTGTTAGATCCTTACCCTTGTAACTAACCAAACACAACTTTTGAATGTTCTCGGCTACTTCACAGCAAGACGATGTTAGTTCGTCGACTTGTACAATACAACAACCATCGCTTACATACATCACACGGTCATTTATATTATAAATACCTACTACAAGCACTCTGAAATTGGTGCAATAAAAGCTTCTAATGTTTGCATTTTAAGAATAAGTGTAAATTATGTAATTCTGTTTAGTTTTGTAAGATACTTTTTAATTATTTGTGGACCAATTATGTATATTTTATACTTTTATACGATGTCTAATTTAGTTTAACAAACTTATAGGAATATATTTAAAATAGTGTAACCTCATAATAAATGTATCTAAAGGTATAAATGTAAGATATATTTTTAATATGTTTCTTTAAGCAATTCCTTCCTATGTTGTGTTATTTTCAGCATTTCAGGTTATTTGTGATTAACTATTTTATTAAAGATTACACTCAGGAGAAGAAGGGCGGACGGTAATGTTAATATTTTATTTTGTGCTTTAAACAAAAGGAAATGTAGACATCCAATTCACTCCATGCTTTAAAAAGTTATTTTGCAGTAGCGTATTTTCTTGCACCAATTTCAAGTGTCACAGTTATGATATTGAACATACAACATACTCGTAAAAGTCATGTCGAAAAGTTACTATTATGGTCTATGTGGCAGCTGTTACATGCATAAAACCTACGTACAATCCTAGGTGAATTTCAGTTTACATTCATGTTAAAAAATGTTGATTACAAAGTCCTTCTACATATGAAATTAAATATCCTATACAGAATGTTTACTGGAATTCGACCTAAATATAGCTGATCCTGATAAGAGAATGTGCGATGCTAAGAACTTCTTATTTTATTTTTCAATTTTTATTTTCATACTTCACTTTCACAGTGTTTATTAGAGAATGTGATAAAACGCACGAGCACAGATATCCCGTCAGAAATGATTGAGGAAGCCCCACCGACCAGATGATTCAAAAGATAAATTTAGACAAGCTTTAGTGTAGTTGCTACGTAATTTCCATTTAAATTAATGCAATATAATTCCTACCGAATATAATTTACAGAAATAGCCACTAAAAGGTGTCGATATAAGTATCGGCGTAATAAAAAATCGATGAAATGGAATTATGAATATAGCCTGAATATGATTGCCAATAAAAGTAATTTCATAAAACCTGTTCGGTCCGATGGCTCGGCACTTGACCTATCGGACGTACTGCGCTAGAGATGCCAACTCTAGTATATTTAAAGTTTTTTAGGTCGGCCTTTCAATAAAATTATGATAAATTTCGAAACATTTTCAGATTTCAAATTGCTTTTACTTCTGGTAACATTTAAATGCTTTTAAAAATATTATTTTGTTGGTAAAGTACAATTTGACATAGTTGTAATTTTTAACTGAAGTGGCTTTTTTATTTTGGTCTTTAATTGTGTGCTGGTCTGTGAAAATGAGTTTTGTGAATCATCTGGTGGATCTGTGCTCGGCGTTATATCCGGACTCGAAATGACGAGGAGTGGTATGTGCAGCCGAGTGTCCGTGATGCGGGGCCAAGTAGTGTCTCCACAGGGATTGGGGATTATCGGCATCAGAGTGTCCGTGGACAGAGAGGCGCGCTTTGGATTCACGCTCACTAGGCAGGGTGGATGGTACGTATTAACTTACTTTTGTTTGTTTTCATGTGACATTTTATCCCAAACTTTAGAATTACGCTACATACGTTAAAAAATACTAGTGTCAAAAATACGAAGTATAAAACTAACTAAAAAATAACTTAGGTACGTACGTCAAAAAATCTGTCTTAAATAATCGCGTGTATCCCTTCACGTATGATAATAACATTAACCGATATAATTTTACATAACATCTTACATATTCGTATCCCCTTTTAACTTTATCATTATTTTTAATATAGCAAGATCAGACATCAAGAATGAAACGTTTTGTATGTCCGCACAAACCAAACGTACATGTTATTCAAATGAGGATTAATTTACGTACCCCAAAGCATAAAATTTGCTAATGTACTTGCATACTTCATGGCAGGTGCAATAGCACGTGGCGGCATTTACAGACGGTAGTGATATAATAAAATATACGGTCTACGGTCGCAGCTTGCAAACCTGCTAACCTTTAACTTAACACGCACGCACATAATACATTAGTGTCAAAAATATTCCTTCAAATATTCACAGAAGCACTCCTTAATAATAATATTTAGTTCATACTTTGTTATATTTAGTTGATAGTTTGTTACTTACCTCCGTAAGCGTAGGTTTAAAGGTTGTATATCCAAAATGGAAACACATTTTTCTTTTATTCATATTAATACAGCTTTGAGGACTTGTTCCCATTTTACCCTCAGATTAGCAAACAACTGATGATAACTGATACGTAATTAAGGCGTAAGTTCAACAACCTACGCTAGGAAGACTTGAGGATATAATTGTTTATCAAACAAAGTCAAAGCAATCAATCTATTGATCTAAATGCAGTCTATTCAAAGAAAGTTAGTAGCCCAATTACAATCAATTCTACTCATCCTGCACAATAGCGCATTAAGAATTGATTTAAAGATTCTGCAGACTTATACGAAATCATTTTATATTAGACAAAATATTATTACCAATATAATTCCATACTTTTAATGTCTATTTGCAACTTTAAATTCAAAAAAGTAGTAAACTCAAAACAATCCCTTAACCAAATGTGTAAAGACTTATCAAAATTTTATTAATTTGTTAATGAAACTTCAATAAAATTATACTACCGCGTACGTTTTTCACTCTAACGGATAAAATTATTATAAATACAAAATTTTAATATAATATTTTTACGAATCGTTTTCGAAAACGTATCGAGACTATTTTTACGTTCATAACAGATTTTATGTATCAGAAAATTTAAATCTTAATATGTTAAATAAAGTCAGGTTTGTTGGAACACTTATAACTCAATACTCGTCTAGACTAACTTTTATTGTTTTTAAATTGTTAGATTTATTTCAGTCCCAAATAATAGTATACAACAACTATAATAATCTGAAATATCAGGATTAGATTTAAGGCGTTAAAACCGAGGTTCCCAGCAAGTATAGAATAAATTACAACTTATATATATATCTCTAAAAAAGTGAAAGCTAAAGGAATACGCGAGCGAAACCGCGTGAAAAGCTATTCAAAAGCTCGTTCAAGAAATATTGTAAGCTGATAAATATTCTGGGCATTTAAACAAACGTGAGAGCTGCGTGCCGTTAAAATATATATAAAAATAAGCGTGTAGGTATTATTAATTTTCAGTCACGGTTATTACAAATTCTTTAGACGTTACACGTAATCATATTACGTGAAGCGGAAACTATCGTCCATTACCGAATAGTTGGACACGCTTTGATGTTATTTCAATATTGATTTTATTTTCAATTAAAAGTTTTCGTGAAGTACGCCGCAACTTTATACATTTTTTACAAATTCTTTCTTTGGGTGCGCCTTGTCTATAAGTCTATTACACAATTGAATTTTTAAACGGTTTTATTTAGCTCGACCCGTACGGTATTTGCTTGGGTCCAAATTAGAAATTGAAATTTAAGTACCTTCCTGTTGTCAGATTTATCTCAAATTTGGTACACACCTTTAATTTCGATGACAATACAATTTCATAAAAAAAATAACATTGTAAATCTAAGATGGCCGCCGCTACAAAATTGCGGATTACATATTTTTCCACAACCCCCGCAATATGGGTATCAAATGAAAAGGCTACAAGTAGAATACGATGATTATGACACAATTTATAATCCAAGATGGCCACCGTTCCAAAATGGCAGACTATATTCGGTAGGCAATTTCATTAAAAACTAAAAACTAGAAAATAAAGAATCGGTAAAAAAACTTTTAAGTTAATGTTTTTACTTTTTTTTTAAGTTCACGTTTTTATTTTAGACTCACATAACTATTTATTTATATTCTAGATTTCAGTGCACATAAAATATAGTTCGGGATCCCTTGTCAATTTTTGCACTTGATTACTATCAAGGAAATTTTTCGTTCGTAGCTTTATTTTGATGAGACGCCCAATTATTTCCTATACCAAACTCTCGATTGTGGTAGCTAACTGAGGTAGCAAGGATAAAATAGGTCGATTTGATGATTCTTAAATATTCATTACTAACTGATTTTTCTTGTGTTATATGTTCTTCTCAAGATATTCTAATTATTTGAAAAATATTTGTCCTATAAAATCTATGGTTTGATCAAAGAGTCCCCTCTTTCCAACATGTATCGATAACGAGGTCATCGTAAATTATTACAAACCAGCTGATTTTTATTTTTTTACTTAGTTAATATTTGTATTATTTAACAAACATATTGTCCTACAAATTTCGTGATACGTTATTTCGGTCCTTTTTAAATATAGAGATATTACATACTATTTTACAGAAATAACAACATTACGTAACTATGTTTATTAAAAAAAAAAAATATATTGATTCATGGTTTAATCTTATTTCAGAGATTATACATAGCACTTTCTTTTCGTTTATCGAAACACAGTAGTAAAAGTGCTTGAAACCTAATAAGAGTATGTTACATACTATATAGTAAATAACATAAGTTTATATCGAGTTACAAAATTCATAATAAATCCCTATGATTTGTTTATTCATTAGGAAAACTTTAAAATTACCTGTACAAAAACTTAATGGTTATAATGCATTATAGGTTCGACGTGTTAGTGAACGGAGGTGGGGCGGTAACGCTGCAATTCCAAAGATCGCCATTCAAGCCACTCAGGAAGACTGTGTTCGTGCCATGGAATCAAATTGTCGTGCTGCCGCCGGTCCAGATGGAATTGAGCGACGAAAGCGTCAAAGTACCGACGCCAAGGTTTGTAAAAATAAAGACGTCTTCAATTGTGCTTTTGTGAATTTTAAAGAAGTGATAAAATGTTGTGGTATAATAAAGTTCAAAATTTTTACATTTTGATAAATACTTAGAAATATTATTTTTACAGAGCCCCTCCATTACTGGGTTGGTCGCCTATGCCGCAATGGTGGGAGACCAGTGCTCCACCTTGTGGTGTGCATGACCATGAGCGGCTTCGACCCGAAGTGGTAGCCATGCCAGCACTAGCGGCGCCAGCAGCTTCCTCACCAACGACTACCACTGTTATATATCCCGAACCACAGATCGTTAGTGAATCAATTGGAATACCAGGATCTTCGGTGAAACTGACTTATCGATCATCTCAAGCCGCAGGCTATTTGTCCTGTGTGCACATACAACTCACTCGCAAGATCGTACCGGCAGCCCTCACAAGAGTCCACGTTAGGGTGGAAATAGAAGGGTCACTGCACACCCACACGTATGAAGCCGATCCTGACTTGACTCATGTTTTTGCATGGAATAAGCGCAACGTGTATAAACAGAAGGTAATAATTTACTTTTTTATTAGCACGCAACAATAGTGACAAATATTCGCATATTGAAACACAGTGTAAGCTGTTAAAACTCTATGGTACCTTATTTAAAAGTCAATATTGTTATTTCAGGTTTACGGCCAGGCTCAGGCAAAAATTTCGATTGGCTATGAGTATACATCCTGTGCCTCGATCGTATGGGAAACTCAAACAGCGACTCTTGCCGGCTTCGATGTAGACATATCGGATATCGGCGGGTGGGGACTGGATATTCACCATCATTATAACTTTCACGAAGGCGTATTGCAAAAGGGTGACGGCGCGTTATTACATTTGAAACAGTACCCCCGCACTGTGCAGGTAATCATGAGTTATATCAAAACTTCATAATTGAAAAACATCGCTCCTGCTGTTCAATTTACGGCACATGAAAACTAATAATACAAAATTCATTTTTACTAACTGACTTCAATCACATAATTTTGATTTTTTTTAATTGTTTATGAGAAATATAAAATAAATTTTCGATTTCTTTTAGGTGGTAATGGGCACGGGTCTTCAAAGAAGTCTTGAATGCCCTGATCATTGTAACGGTAAAGCCGCTGACTCCAGACTACTTACACCAACAGCTCTCACTTCAGGTCCCGATGGCTCTTTATATGTTGGAGACTTTAATCTTGTGCGTCGTATTACTCCCGAAGGAGTTGTAACAACGATTCTACAATTAGAGTAAGTAGTAAACGTTTTGACCAATAAAATCATCGTGACTGACTCAATCGTCCAATTAAATAATACAAATCTTTAATTTCTATAGGACAACACAAGTAGCATACCAATATTACATATGCATATCGCCAGCCGATGGGTACCTGTATATATCAGACTCAGAGCGTCACCAAATTCGAAGAGTTATTGTTTTGGAAAAAGTTCGTGATCCATCAACAAACTCAGAACCGGTAGTTGGCAGTGGAGACAGATGCGTTCCAGGGGATGAGTCAAATTGCGGCGATGAAGGACCTGCTATTAAAGCTAAATTGGCCCACCCTAAAGGTAACAGTTTCTCTGTGTAATTAAATATTATCATATTTAGCCACAAAAAAAAGATTACTATCTAGCTAGATTAAAAATTTATAAGGAATAATTCGTTATATACGAAACCATATGAGATTTTAACGTTGTTCATCGTTACAGGCCTTGCTATAGCAGCAGATAGAACAATGTACATCGCAGATGGCACTAATATTCGAGCCGTTGACCCCAGTGGAATAATACATACATTAGTAGGACATCATGGTCATCATAACCATTGGTCACCGGTTCCATGCCGAGGAGCAATCGCTCCTTATGAAGCTCAACTCCAATGGCCCACTGGGGTCGCATTATCTCCACTCGATGGATCTCTTTACTTCATAGACGATAGAGTCATACTTAAACTCACTGTCGACATGAAAATAAAAGTAATCGCCGGTCAACCATCCCATTGTCGTTTGGGAAGCGACGGTAAACCAATAACTAAAACAAATAAAACCAACACAGAGTTCAGAGAAGATTCAAACCTTGGCACCATTCTAGCTATTGCTTTCGCACCAAGTGGAATTTTATATGTGGCCGAATCTGATTCCAAGAAAACGAACACAATTAAAACAATCGATCCTTCCGGCAAAATCCTACACTTTGCTGGAAAATTACAAGAGAATTTAAAGGAATTGAGTTGCGAATGTAATTCATCCTCGTCTGCTACTGTTATCCCTGCAAACCCAAGAGACGAAGGTGCTGGATGCCCATGTAGACTAAGTGTAGCTGCTGGTGATGAACCTCCAACGAACACCGAAACATTATTATCATCAAACGCTAAATTTCAGACGATATCAGCTCTCGCCGTTACACCTGATGGTGTTCTCAATGTTGTTGATCAAGGTATTTTTCTTTATTTTTTGTTAATTAATTTCATATCTTGTATTAGTTTATTACATCCATCTATAAGGATGGATGTAATACCATTCTAGCTATTGCTTTCTTTTCTAAACTCTATAGTTTGATGAATTGATCAACCATAATATTAATATTCTCTTTGTTTTTAGGTTCACTGCATATTCTAGCATTAAAACATTACTTACCTTCCCACGATGAAAATGGAGAATTTAGAATACCCTATCCACCTACGTCCGAAGTTTATGTCTTCAATCGTTATGGTCAACATATTACGACAAAAGATTTAACTTCTGGAAAAACAAGATATTCTTTCTTATATTCAAAAAATACTAGTTTTGGAAAACTATCCACCGTTACTGACGCTTCTGGTAATAAAATACAACTCCTCCGAGACTACAGCAATATAGTAAGTTCAATAGAAAATACACAAGATCATAAACTCGAATTGAAGATTTCTGGAATTGGATACCTCACAAAGATCACAGAAAAAGGATCATCTGAATTAGAATTTGATTACGATGCTAATTCTGGATTACTCAACAGCCGATCTGGGGTAAGATAAATATTTGAAATTAATTATATACAATATATGGAATAAAATCATATACATATCATTTATAAAAAAACATTAATGAGAAAAATATTTAAATAACGCAATTATCACTTTTCATGTATGTTTTACATAAGTCACTGAGGCAGTTCTGAGAATTAACTAAACTAAACATTGTTATTTTCAGGCTGGTGATACCGTGATATACGATTATGATGAACTCGGCCGTGTTACTAAAATTATTATGCCATCAGGAGAACAAGTACACATAACCTCTGGCTTAGCTAAAAATTATGGTCTCGCCGTTACTGTATCTAACCCGTCTAGCACGATACCAGTAGGCGTGGCAAAGAAATGCGAATACGTTGTACATGGACAATCGTTTAAACAAATAACCATAAATAATGGAAAACAAGTCATTGAAGGCAGAATTTATACCAACAATACTTTAATTTTGGATACTCCTTGGTCTGGCAAATTTGAAAGTATAGCTGCTGCTAAACATCCCCTATTAGAAGCAGCCCTCCCCATCGAAGCTGAAATGCTCCGTATGTGGTCACATCAAACAACCACATTCGGTGATGGACTAGTAAATAATATGTATTCATTATATAGTTTGGTAGGCGATGTTAGAAACCCGCAACAAACACTAAATCGTGAGATATGGGTGAACGATTCTAGAGTATTGATTATAGAATTTGATCAATTTAAAAGCAGGGAAACATTCTTTAATGCTGATAGGAATCCTCTATTTACAATTGCCTACGATGTTGCTGGTCTACCTTTGTCGTTTACGCCTCATGGAGCTGGAGTACCACTTAATATTTCTTATGATCGATTCTATAGAATTAATGGATGGAAATGGGGTGTAACAGAAGAATCGTACAGTTATGACCCTCATGGCATGCTCTCCGAAATAACGAGTCCTCAAGATGGAACAAAATTCATATATTACAATGAAGGTAATCTTGTATCGAAGATATCCCTTGCAAGTCAAAGAAGTTTCACTTACAAATACGATAAAGATGGTGGTCTAACGCATGTCATTTTGCCTTCGGGTACAAATCATTCCTTTAGTGTTCAACCTTCAATCGGATTCCTAAGAGTTACATATACACCACCTGGATCTTCGAAAAAGTATTTGCAACACTATTCACACACAGGCGAATTACTTCAAACAGTTTTCCCTGGCGACGGAGCTAGAATAATTTACCGTTATTTTACTACAAACAAGGTGTCTGAAGTTGTCCATGGAGACGGCCAAACGCAAATACATTATTCAGAAAATAGTGGTCTTCCTTCTGAAATATTACATGTAGATCGTGAAGTTGACTATCGCTGGGAATCTACATATGCTGGAGGGTTATTAGTTGAGGAAAGACTAGATTACGGAGCTAAGACCGGTCTAAGTAATGCTAAAATTATTTATGAATATGATAACAATTACAGAACAATAGCAGTTCAAGGGCGTATTGGTGGACAAACCTTGATACCGTATCATATAGTATACAATAGTAAAACCGGTGCTCCAGAATTGTTAGGTCAGTTTACGGTATCAAAACAAAAATGGAATGAAACATCTGTTTACGATGGTATTGCTATGTTCTCGCGAACCCTAAATGAACAGTTCTTAGAAAAAGAAATAACGGTTAACATTCATAGAATTGAAGTATTTAGAATGGAATTCTTCTATGATCGACATGGCAGAATATCACAAACAAGAACTCATACTCGTAACGTAGGAGTAAATACATACACTAATGTTAAAAACTATACATGGGATTGTGATGGACAACTGACTGGTGTGGAAGCGCAGGAGCCTTGGGGTTTCCGTTATGATGATAATGGCAACATGTTATCTTTGACCTACAGAGGCAACACTATTCCTATGGAGTATAACGATATGGATAGAATTATTAAATTTGGCGAAGGCCAATACCGATACGATAGTCGCGGTCTTGTGTGGCAGAATGCAAGAGAAGAAAAGTTCCAATACAACTCTAAAGGACTTCTCATTAGAGCAACAAAACGAGGAAGATTCGACGTCCGTTATTATTATGACCACCTTGATAGGTATGTAAAATCTTTATAAAAAAATAAAAATTATTTCTTAATTCGAAATTAACATGCTTTTTTTTTATTTTCAGATTATCGACAAGAAAAGATAACTTTGGGAACGTGACTCAATTCTTCTACACAAATAAAGCTAAACCTCATGAAGTTAGTCATATATATTCACCTAGAGAAAATAGGTTTATAACATTAGTCTATGATGACCGTGGCCATATTATTTACATGCAGGTAAGAATTAAGCTGCATTTCATTCTCCCAAACTTAAAACATATACTACAGTTTTTAAATACAAGCTCATAACCTTATTGTATCTTCAGGTGGCTCGCCATAAATATTATATCGCAACTGACCAATGCGGGACGCCAGTCATGGTTTTTAATCAGTATGGTGAAGGCATAAGAGAAATAATGAGATCACCTTATGGCCACATTGTGTATGACTCCAATCCCTATTTATATCTGCCAGTCGATTATTGTGGCGGTCTTTTAGATCAAGTAACATCTTTGGTACATATGTCAAATGGAAAGGTATATGATCCCTTGATTGGACAATGGATGTCACCTTTATGGGAGAGTCTCATAGAAAGAATAGATGATCCTACGCACTTACACTTATACAGATTTAATGGAAATGATCCTATAAATGTTCGACCTCAAAATAAGAAACCTACAGGTAAATTTAAGTGACAAATATTAAAATAAAATAATCATTGTTTAGACTGATTAAGTTCTTTAAACTTTACAAATATTTTCAGATCACCTTTCATGGTTAGAATTACTAGGATATGATACGAAGAGTCTCGCCCCACAACTTTATCCAGACGAACTTCCGGGTGGATCTGTTCTACCAAAAATACCACAAGGACGACCAATATGGGGCATGGCTCCCGATTTGAGTGGACCGGGTCTTCCATATGCTACGTCTCTCTTACCTAGCGTCAGCATTGAATCAGGATTTTTATCTCATATGTCAAACAAGAGAATTGCAGACTTCCGCAGTCTTTCTATACCAGCTATGTCCGCTTTGAAGGCTGACGCACTCGATCTAACTCCTAAGAGGATCGGGTCTGATTCTGAGCCTCCATTCGGCCGGGGCATCTTAGTTTCTAGAAACTCACGGGGCAGAGCCGTCGTTACCACTGTACCTTCGGCTAACGCAATATATCGCGACGTGTACACGTCCGTGTTTAATAGATCGCATCTTCTTCCGTTTTCTTTCGTCGTGCACGGGGACCAACAGGACGTGTTTTACTTCGTCAAAGAGGACACGTGGCGCGCAGCCGACGATAAGCAACAATTGAAGCGAATGCAAGGCAAACTCAACGTCACCTTCCACGAAGTCGCCGAGGGCGGTAGATCCTACGCCGACGTGAAGATACACGGGAAAACTAGTATCGTGAATCTACGGTACGGGACGAGCGCGGAGAGGGAGAAGCAGCGGCTGCTGCACCACGCCAAGGCGTCCGCAATCAGGAAGGCGTGGCACCGCGAGCGGGAGATCCTGCGCGGCGGCATGGGCGGGTCGATGGAGTGGTCGGCGGCGGAGCTGGAGGAGATCCAGAAGGCGGGGTCGGCGGCGGGCTACGAGGGCGAGTACGTGCACGACGTGGCG
>DWAJ01000002.1:0-106591 GCA_018238005.1 Eurema mandarina | reverse complement strand
TGTTTTAAACCTTCCCTAGAACTGTACAAACATTTTAAGACCAAGATAAGATAAATCCGTTCAGCCGTTCTCGAGTTTTAGCGAGACTAACGAACAGCAATTCATTTTTATATATATAGAAGATATAATAAAAATAAATGTCTTACCCAAATGAATCTCGTTCGCCATTGGTGGCCGCGTTGGTTGAATTATTAGTTTCACTAGCGGGACTACCGCCCGATTCACCTGATGCTCGTGACTGAAAAATCAATAATACATTTTAATGTTTACCTCCAACATTCAACTAATTACTAATATTATAAGGAAGGAAGTTTTTATGATGATACAGTGCGTACATATCCATAGATTTATTTAATGAATATGTTTTAAAAATTATTTTACTTTCAAGCCACATTATTATTAATTTATATAGGTTAGGAAACCAAGGGGCAGGGTTCTGTTTGCTTAGAAAATTAATAGAGTTAGGATAAACAATAAAGACAAAAGTTGATATTCATAAGTCGCAAATATATTGTAAAGAAATTTTAATGACACAACGGCTGTGTTACGAACACTGCAGTGCAAATAAAATATGTTACTTGCAATTTACATGCAAGGTTGTATTACTGCAATTTGCATATTTATGACCAAAGAGGGCTTTTGTCGTTTCATTTGTTCTTTATCCTCATAATACTGCGACTCTTTGCTTAATACCATGCATGCAACTTGACACAAATTATACAAAATCTTCATAATTTTTTGTACTTAACGCATGTAACTAGGTTACTTTATATTATTTTTTGTACATTGTGTAATTGATGTTTTAAAACTATAGTAATTAATTCTCGTGCGAAGTGAATACCTCATATCATTATAGTTTGTTTAATGCTTTGTGCTCTCTTTATTTTCAAAGATAAGTCATAATATATACAGGTATAATATTATAACAGAAAAGTATATTATGAATGTTTCAACGTCAACTTATTACTTTCTTATATAAGAGGGGGCAAACGAGCTGGTTCTTTACCTGTTGGCAAGTGATCAGCGCCTTCCATGAGTACGCACATAGTCACGAGTAAGTTTACGGCGTTTTAAGGAAATGAACGCTCATTCTTTGTTGGTCCCTAAGTATTCGGGAACCTTGCACGAGGAAGCTGATTTTATAAATAAGTGTGTAATCAGAGGACAGGTTTTATGGAGCCTCACCTTATAGCAGTCGAGGCAAACGACGAAGCCGCATTTGCCGCAAGTCCAGTGAACATTGAACAGCGTGGTTTCACAAACGTCGCATATCTCCCGCACGCCTTGCACCACCCGTTTCCATGCCACCGTCTTATCTACAAACATAATAGAACAATATTATTATCTTTGAAATTATTTACACTTAGCATATTTCGGGACTATCTTATCTGCTATGAAAATACATATAAAGACATTAGGTAAATCAGATACGAGAAAAGCTTTAGTGTCCGAAATATTTTATACTATCTTTCTTATCACGGAAATCCACTTGATAAAGTTTATCTTCAGTCATATGATAATTTTATTTCTCAATATTTTTGGTATGTTTCAACGCTATGGGATCATGTAATACCTTCATTTAAATGGTGTGATTCTGCCTCCTTCTCTTGTTGTAGCAATTCACAGAATTGGTCTCCAATCTCACGTAATAAGAAGCAACTCATTTCTATATCTAATTCAGCGGCACCGGCTGACGATGATAACCATAATTTGTTATCCTCCTGTTAACAATTACAATAAAACGTTTAGAATAAAGAAATAAATTAATATAGAAATATAATGTAAGGTAAACTGCGATATTTACCTCTTCGGCATCCTTAAACGGATCTGAAAATCCGGCTATAGCTAATTGTCTATTCTTTGCGTATTTCAGTCTTCGAAAAGCGTAGAAGCGGCAAAATATGTTCGGCATATCTTTGTCGCGTTGAGCGGGCGACCACCGGCACTCG
The DNA here is from genome assembly GCA_018238005.1 of Eurema mandarina. Classification (NCBI taxonomy): domain Eukaryota; kingdom Metazoa; phylum Arthropoda; class Insecta; order Lepidoptera; family Pieridae; genus Eurema; species Eurema mandarina. The sequence continues at coordinate 104,642 of DWAJ01000002.1, read as the reverse complement.
CGGCACTTGGCCAGGCGCGGGGCTACTTCGAAACACGGCCCGTTCTGGAGAAAGGACTCCGGGCTCGTGGTCTTCGGCCGCACGTTGGACGGGGTCCGCCGCGGCGGGTCCTCCCTCCGCCGGCCCCCGCGACCTCCGCGCGACCCTCTCCCTCGCGCCCGGCTGCCGCCACGTTTACTTGAAGTACTCCCACTACCACTACCACTTCCTCCAGAATCTGAGTCTTTATCGTCACTCTCTTTATCACTTTCACTACCACTCTCGGAAGCTTTTTTCTTTTTAGGCTCGTCGTTCACTTTCTTAACTGCCCCCTTTTTCCGCTTCGCTTTAGGAGGCTTTCGTTTCGGCGGCGAACTCGGCTCCCTTTCTGAGCTGGAACTGTCTTCCTCATTTTCATCGACGCGACCGTTCACCTCTTTTGGCTTCCTTGGTTTTGACGTTTTACGTGCTCCTCTCTGAATGGATTTAGCGGCGACCGGGACGACAATGTTTGAACTGGAATCATCCGGTTCGGAAACTCTACTTATAGTCATTGGCAGAGTAATGCACGTTCCGCCTCCGCCGGAACAGTCCCCTTCACCGATGGGTGCCGTTTCGTGTCGCTGCAGCCAGGCTTTCTTGCCTAAATGCCGGACAGGTGCCGCGCTGTCGCGTGGACTAGGGGAAGCAATCTTAGCCGGGGTTTCACTATCAGCCACAGTCGTAACTGGTGGCGTAGCGGGCGGCGCAGGCGGCGTCGACGTCGTGGGCGGAGCGGTGTTAATAGGGGGTGAAGCAGCTATTGGTGGAACGGGCGTCGTAACTGGAGCTGGACTCGCCGAGGGTGTAATTTGAGGTGCAGGTGATGCACCAGCGGCTTTCTCTGGCGTTTCTATGCTACCGTCTGCGGACGGTACGCGAACATCACAAGGAGGCCCGGGTGCCTGTGGCGCAGGTTCTGAACCTAACGGCGTCCTTCCGACGCTCGCGGCTGCCGCAATTAGAGGCTCTGGTGCTGGACTTTCCATTCGCCTTCTCTTCGCTTCAGAGTCAGCAGATTCAAAAGGACATCTCCGCCGCGGTGATAGCCTATCAGGGTCATCTCGCGTCACACCTAAGTCTAGTGGTTGTGTCTGACATGGAGAAGTAGAGGTGCCTGTATCACCGTGTGCCCTGGGCGGTGGCCGAGGTTCCGGCGTTCGTGAATGAGCTACAGGGGGAGGCCGCGTTCGCGGAGCTGGCGAATACGCCGAAGGAGGAGGATAGGGTACAGGGGGTAGTTCCGCCTTTGTAAGAGGAAGTGGAGGTTCTACGGCTACGCCAAAGTGAGCAGGACTAGGCGAATTGGTCGGTTTACCGTAGATGTGAGGCGGCGCCGGACTTGATACTTTTGGCTTAACGGGTGGAGCCGTTTGGTAATAGGCAGCAGGAGAACGCTGCGGCGGCGGAGGTTGGTACAGCCGTCTATTTTTATCCTGTGCGGGGAGTGCCGCATGAGGCGATGTCTGTAGAGCTGGGTGAGGATGTGGCGGTGCGTGCGGCGAGAGGCCAGTTCGGTACGGCCGCGAGAGGTAATGCGGGGACGGCTCACTTCTCGGCTTGCTAGGATATGGATGCTTTTGCTCCAGGTGGATCTGTTTGGCGTCATGTTTGACTATCACAGAATTTTTTTCGGGGACAAGGGGTGGCGGGGCCGGTAAATGTTGATCTTTGAGCTTATCGTAACGGTAAGGAGGGTAATTGTAAGAGGCGAAGTTAGGTTCGCCCTTTGGCAGGACAGAATGCGGCGGTGGCTTATCCGGTTTTGCTAAAGGATGCCTAGGTGTATGCTGCGAATGCGGGGCATGCGGCGCGTGGGACGCGTGCTGTGCATGTGCATATTCAGCCTGTGAAAGTCTGTCTGGTGGATGCGCAGGCGGCGAGTAATACGCGCGCTCCTGAGCTCGCAGTCTATCATGATCTGGACCTGCGCCTCTATTTGGTGCAATATTATTCAGAAGCGACCACGACATACTGCGTTCCCGCTAAAAAGAAAATTTACTGTTTAGAATATATAATATTAAATAAAATTAATTGGTTTTAAAGTTCAATATACCCAAATATTAAAAAAACTGCAGGTTCATATTTATTCTACATACCTTTTGATTAGCAAGCCTCAAAGATTCTTCAAAATGCCTCGACACAAGTTTCGATGCTGCATTCTCCTGATCTCTCCTTTCCTTCTCTTCCCTTTCTTGTTTCTCACGCTCACGTTCACGTTCTCTTTCTCTTTCTATCCTTTCTCTTTCTTTTTCTTTCTGCTGCTTTTCCATTAAGTCCTGTTCCCTTCGTTCCCTATGAAAAATAATATTAATTAGTCACAAAACATCGCGTTTGTCTGTATAGCCGGTTTTGAAATTAGAAAAATAAAAACATTATGTGCATAGTATGATGGGCCAAGGCCTCAATCAAATAAAATTACTAGTGACAATACGACATCAGTTAAATTGTGTGCATGTTTTCGATAACAAGCATTTGGCTCGTGTTTAAAGTAGGTCGTAGATAATATGATTACAATAAGAATATAAAGGACATAATATTCATAATATAAAACGAGTCTAGAATAGTCTCCTTCAAAACTAATAAAAATAAAAATCGAGTTTAAGACATTATCACAACTTACTATCACTTCCCTTGTCTATTTGTAAATGCGAAAGACAATTTTTATTTGAAAAGTAAGAAACTGAACTTGTTAAAAGTTGAATAAATGTTCTCAATGTCAACTGACATTTGCTATTAGATTATCTTTAACAGTACTTGGACGTGTCAAACTATAAAAAATAGACCAAGAAGTTTAAATAGTATTCGATTTTTTATAAAAAAAAATAATTATGCATTTAGATAGCACAATAATTGCCTACAATTTACACGAGTCCGCTTGGAGAGGGAGTACATGTACATGCGTAAAACTATGAACAGGTCATAGATATTTTTATTACGCAACATTCCAAGAAAAAACATATTATTTTTATAATTGTATCAAATAACAAACTAATTGATACAACGGTTCCCAAGACACGTAAGAAAAATTGTAAACATTCTGTAATGAAATAATTATTGCTCTTTTTTAATGATTTTTGAAATGCATATAATTTTATTATGGTACAATGATTGCAGTTAACAAAGATTTTTTTTAATCTTTGAGATAAAGAAACGTAAAAATAAAGTGAGTTTCTTATTAAGGAACCGACTTCTAGGTTAACGTTAACTGTTGTTCTTTAAAAAGTGAAAGTGAAATGCTGGCCACTAAGAAGAACCAAACTAAGAAGGAAAACTATATTAGCTATTGTATTAGCCACGGACAATAATAAAATATTTTTTGGCAAACAGTTAACACTAATTGCCACAACAACAAAAAAACAATTTTTTTTTCAATAATAATAGTAATAAAGACATTTTCTAAGTTAATAAATATCAGTTTCACTCGCCTTGAACTGTAACGGTATTTCACACAATTTAATCAGCCTTCGTTTTATTTGCTCCAGTTTCCTGTTTATTTTATCGTTTTATCATGAATTTAAAGTGAGTTTTATAATTGGCTTTGCAATTATTTTAACAAACATTTATTTGGGGAATTACGCGAGCTTACATGTTTTTATACGGATTCTTATCATTTTATGTTATCATATTATTTTCGATGTACATTAGCATAACTCTTAGTAATAGAGACACTAGCGTTGCTAGCAACGTAAGCTGCATCTTGAATTCAAATAAACGATTTTTTAAGTATCAAATAGGCTTATTACCTATTTTCGTTTTTAGTATTAAGTTAATATAATTTTATTGCAAACAATAATCGTACGTGAATAAAGACAAAAAATAACAACAAATTTACGTATTTTATTGGAAACATTTTGTTCGACCTTCGAGACGAATATCCAATGTCACTATGTACTCAGGTAAAAATTAATTAATATTTAACGATTTTGTTCATTAACATGCAAAAGTCTTTAATTATTTCATACATTTGTATCAATAAACATAGGATAGCGACCGGATATATAAAGCTTCATTACTATTGTAATCTAATAATAATATATAGCAAACGTGACATTGTTTGTTATGTTTTAATTGAGTTTGACTTAGAAATGAGGTTACTTTCAAAGTCATTTCATAAATCAAAAGTACGACGAAATAGGTACATCAAGATGTTTCTATTTTCTTTTATGTACCACATTAATCCGTCCCTATCTTAGAATATATGAATCGAAATATCACAACTGTATAAATAAATAAATTTAAAATTACCAACTTTATGAAACAGTACGACTCAATAATAGAGTAATACTTGCCCAAAATAACTTAATCTTGTATTTTTACATCTACTTTTACTGCCTTTTTGTGCGTATTATAAACTAGAAGTCAAATATCTTCTCTTTTCAGTTATTTTAGTAAAGTCAACACCGAATATTTTACACTTACATAAACTTATTGATTTCCTTTATAATGGCAAATTAACATGCATATCAAGGCTGACTATTTTATTTTGTCTCAAAGAGTTTGCCTTGAATATTCCAAAGAACGTAATAAAAGTAGAGAGGGCACTAACCTAAGCAGTCTTTCGTGTCTCTCTCTATCGAAGTTGGCGGCGGCGAGGTAGTCGTCCGCGATGGCGTGGTGCAGCGGCGCGTGCAGCGGCGGCTGGTAGCGCTGCTTCCACAGCAGCTCGCCCGCGTAGAGCGCGGGCGGCGGCGGCGGCAGGTGCATGAGCGTCGGGGGCGGCCCCCCGCCGTACCCATGCGCCATCCCGCGCCAATCCTCCACCGAGCTCGCCGACCCACCCGAGCGCACTCCGCTCACGCCGGAATCCGAACGATCGTCCGCATCGCGCGCGCTCACTATCACACAATCGTCCTCCTCGGAGGCCACGGCGCTGGCAACATCCGCGCCCACACTCACTTCACTCTTCACTTCACTTGGATCCTTCACTTCGGACGTTACGCACTTCGCCTCACTCACTTCCACCACATCACTTGCACTCACACTTTTTGCGGCACCTGCAACAACGAAAAGGTTTTCATTAATTAAATATATTCACAAATCACATGTAGAGCTCTTCTAATATATACGCATTCGAATAAAGTGTCACATAATATCGCGATATTATATATTATATCTATATTATTATTGTACCAAATTGACCGACGTCAGCTTTCACGTCTGCTTAAATAAACACATTTGGAGTAAAGCCAGAATTAAGCTCATTCACACAACGCCCACAAACTATCAAAATGCTGTCACGATAGAGATTCAATAAACGCATAAAATATTGCACATAATGGTGTACTTGTGACGAGACGTTGCCTGTCGATTGCGGTCTCGATAACTAACGACTAAACCTTGATTATAATTATTACGTCAAACACTTTCAAAAGCGCGCGAACACTAATAAATCGAGCCGGTCGTAATCGTGACACGAATGAAAATGAAGTCACGTTTTATCGAGTTTATTTCAAGTGTTGGACCGGAACAGGAAGATGACATAGTAAGGGTTGTACGGAGAAAAATGTTGGCATTTGGCAAAGTTTTAATACTGTATATCCCACACGTGAATATTTGGACCGCGGCCAAGAGGCGCTGCCAAACGATTGATATGCGCTTTTGGCGATTAATCAGAATAAAGAGGAATGAAGGTAACAAAACTGCAGACGTGCAGTCATAATTTAATACGTGTACAAAGTTACGACATTGTTATTTTGAGTAATGATACGTCGTGTTTAAAAATGCCTCATAAAGACAAACAAATGTTTTATATGACTAATATGACAAATGTAGCTCACATAATAAAAGTATCTACTCAGAAAACGAGAAATTTGACCAGAATGTAAATGTTAAAATAAATACTCAACAGACATAAATATGCGTTTTGTGTATAGAACGAGTCTAGAATACTAATGAGCAGTCCTCAATAATGATACATATTTACATAATTGCTTACCTTTCAAACCAAAAAGCAATCAATAAGTTCGCAAACATGAAATACCTATAATAAAACCTGTGTAAAGTACCTATATAGTAAGTGTTTTGCAATCAGTGGGATAATATTATAATTACAAAATAAACTCAAAAGTACATTTAGTTCATATTCTGAACAGAACGTGATAGACACTTTTGATAAAACTAAAACAAAAATACTATAACGATCGTAACACAATACAATAACAATGAGGCAACATTACAATCCGATTAATAAACAAATAATCATAATTCGATAACAAGAAATACGCCAGTTTTATGTGTTTATGTTGGAATAGCCAGACCGGAGAAAACAAAGCCGTCTTTTACAAAACAAATGACAATTGAGAATATATAAACAAAAGGACGGAGACAATGGCACAGTGATCAACGGGCTGGGACAATAGGGTAACAAATAACTCGTCGGTAAGAGCGGCAACGCGCGCCTCGACAGGCTGATTGACAAGACAAACGCTAAGGCGGAAACGGTGAGAGCTTTTCATTACATAGAAAGGAAAGGCAAAAAGTTTGTCGCACACAACGATCCATGCGCACCATAAATTGTTATTGCTATTGAATTATTCATGAACGCGAGCCAGCGCCAGCGTTGCAACAACGCACCAACTCGGCCGCTAGTCGCTAGCGCTACACAAAAATGACAATGTTAATTCGACGCGCAAACATGTTATGTAGGTTATGCTATACTAAATGATTCTCGGAAATACCTACTACATTTTCTGTTGAACAGCCAGCGCTAACAGATTATAAACCGCAAACACGGATCTGCCGGTTTCTGAATTATTCATTTTAACGCAATACCGTTTTCCGAGCCATTAGCTAACTATGAGGGACTTCTTGGAATCGGGTTTGCAAGCCCACTTGTTATTTATGCTATTAAGTTAATATCTACGCACAAACATTATTCACACAATCTAATAATAAAACGATGAACGATACCTTTTTACGACATAGGACAAATTCCAAGCTTTTCAGTTAGACTTTAGTCTACACCAACAAATTGAAAGTCAGCATTTTTCATTGTGGTATATGTTTTACCGCACCTGTTTTAATTATTGTAAAAAGTATGAACAGATGAATTGAGAAATAATTAAAAACATATAAACAAATTCAGCAGTATGCTGTATTATTCGGTACGTTACGTGTTATTCACACTATCAAATATTATGTTGTTGACTAACTGCAGGAATCTCGTTAGACCATTAGAGCGTGTCGAGTCGCGGAGCGTGTAATGAAACACTTCCACTCGGACAATAACCGCTTGTTAATACGACACTACTGACTACTGACAGATGCTAGGCTTTCTCCGCTGCCACAGACTATAGAGCAATAAGCAATTACTACAGAATACAGATTGTCTTTGCGTAGATACAACTCCCACGCGGTTACTTATATTTTAATGTGTTGCAAAATTTTAATTATTAATTAATCTTCTCAACAATACGTAACTATTATTTATTAGTCATTTCACAAAGCCACGTTTTCTTTCTTTGTATGGCTAAATAATGTTTTCGTTTAATATTATGAGTATTAAAATAGCTTTATGACGTATGTGTAAGAATGTTGTTAACAATAATCTGATATAGGTATTTACATTTTCGAAAAAGGCGCCGTGACTATGCAATATCCATCGCCTATTACAACTCGTGACTTGGTTTGTAACGCTAAGAAAGCCTGCGAAGATAAATTATTGATGCTTGTTGGTACAATAACGTCATGTTAAAGTTATGTCCACATAATACGGTAAACATTACAATTAAGATACATTAACACATTCTATTCTCTCGTAAAAATATAGCAATCGAAATTATGTATTCATATTAACACTTTTCATATGTAAATGAGTTGTATCAATAGCTTAAAAAACGTAACTGCTGGTTTTTCCGTGTCCATACTCAATACATCACCAATCAAAATGGATACAAGCCGTGGGAAATACACACGGACGATGCAGTACGGCCCTTGTTCAATGTTCTACAAATTGCGCAATGCATGTTGGTATTGATTAAGAACGCGGAGGCGGCTAATCTTAACATCTCACGATTCTCGTGACTCGGAATACGATAACAAGATTCTCGCCTTGATAGTTTGTTCCTTTTGTTCGTTTAGAAAGTTCTCAGAATAGAATAATGGTATGAATGCATGCAATCGAGTTATGATAAACGATAATAGTGAGTTATTACTCTTCTGCGTTCGTGACATAATTAGTTGACCGCGTATTAAGTTAATATGTTTATTGCGATGTGTAATTTATTACATCGAATGAAGATAATTCATAAATAGTACCTACGCTATTAAATACAGGCAAAGGTCAAATGGTTTATAATCGCAATATCTAAATTGTAGGTAATTAGAAATTTTATTTTCTAGAATGTTCTCATACCTCACAATCAATAAGTAGTATGCCTGTATAATTTTATAATTGCAAAATGTAAATTTAAAAAGGCTTAATTTATTTCGTTTAAAAATTTCCCAGCCCTTGTACTTAATCCATTTGAATTAACGGGTTAGGAAGTCACATGAACTGAATCCATAAAATATAAACATATTCTATAATAAGGTAGGTATGTAATATAAATTCTGTTCATATTATTAAAACGAATTAATTAAAATGTACTCACTTTTGTGGTATAAAATTTAAAATGTATCACTTTCTCAATATGTTCTGCACTTTATCACTCAATATGAACCACAAATCTTCTCAATTAGACGGCTAACAAATCACAATGTTCAAAGCCACACACAAATATCCAAGCTAAAAATAGAAATCCTCCGCGATGACTGTTGAGAATCAAAAACAATCCACCTGATTGCGTCCTTGAATGCGGTCAGGAAATTGTACGAAGTTAGCAGGCGTTCACCTGTGCTCACACACAACACAACCTTACTAGGCTATCATATACGTATAATTACTGTACAAGATGTCGAGTATGCTAAACGTTTCGTTGTGAGCGTTATGTGGAACAGACGTGCAAAAGCGTCGATGGTGCACAAAGAACTGAAACGCGGAGAAGTGGTGGCCGGCGGCGGGGGGGTCGGGGGGTCGGGGGGAGCGGCGGGCGCGCCAGTCTCGCGGCGACGTAGCACAACGTAGCAACAAGTGAACGGCAATGCGGCTGTGAAGGGAGCAGGCGACGGGGGATGGAAGTGGGTACTGGGTAGGCTCCCCCCGCACATACAAAGAGCGCACCTGACGGCAATGCAAGCACGGAGCGACGAGCGTCCTATCCACGACAGAGCATGCCCACTAGACGGGCTACGCTAGCCTAACAGGAAGAGCAGATGTTGATAATCACGATAGCGATGTGCGTCCGACTTCGACATAATGATATACCATTTATAGAGTCATATAACTGGAAATACGAGCATCGGGCCCATAATTCCAATGTTCATGTGGCATATAAGCATATAAAAATGTCAGAAAAAATTATAATGCTACCTACGGAGGTGAATTGGCTTAATTATCTTTGCCTTTAAATCGTTCGATTAAATTTCTCCGAAATCAATACATACGGATCAATATTTTTCAGTGTAATTGTACATTCAGAAAAGATAATACCTACCAATGTATATATGTAGTATAATATGTGATAATGATTGTATACCACGTAATGTTGTTGCAATATAGAAAATAATAATAACCTTAATAAAGTGTTTATATATGACATACTACGATAATAATATCTACGTAACATTTCACATAGTGAACATATTATTGATATTATTATTTATGAAAACCTCCATTATTCAACGCTAAACCAGCTATTGTTTTCCAATCTTATCTCTTTGAAATACCCTCCTGATAAAGTTTTATCTATTAATCAGCTTAACATTATAATATTTTGTATCAACATGGAAGATAAAGTTGTTTACAAAAACTAATTTAAACGATTACGACGTCGCGACGTTTCCTCTCTCTTATCTTAACAGTCTTACGAATAATTTTAGGACCCGAGCGAAATTACATTCTCTCCGATGAAAATAACCGTTTATTTATAGTTGTGGTGTAATTTAGAGCAACATAAACAAAATATTGATCGTTGACCAACATACCGGGTGCTTTAACAACTGCTAGCTATTTGGCAGAGCCCCAACTATTCCGGTAAAGTCTATACGATCCGCTTTTTGTTTATGATGCTAAGTAGCTTATATTTCTTGCGCTGAAACTCGGACAACGTACCATAAAGAATCGCAATTAACTCTTTCTAGGTAATCATCAGATCTATGCGCAAAAACGTTCAGATTGACTATTAGTATTGAATTACAACACTTTCAATGACCGCAATACAATGTGACTTTTTGTTCGGATGATTGATCGTAACTTGTAAACAAGTAAAAACTCAATTAAGTTTTTTTAGAGCATTAAACGCTTTGTATCGAGTAGCAGTCGTCATGCGGGCAGGCGGATCTGAGCCGATACGTTAACAGTGAATTTTGTAAAAAACAAGCAAAGAGGTCGAGTATCTGTTACGGCCTTGTGTTAATCGTGTTAGCGGCAGCACGCGAATAACTAATGCTTTGTAATTTGCACATAAAATGCAACGAAAAAAGCCGTTTTTAAATCACGACCTATTGCTATGTAAACGTTGACTCACGTATTTATAATGAGTAAATTTTATTCAGTTCACTTTAAACATACATATTATGCTATAAAATGCGATAACATTGTATGCGGTCTTTATGGATTTATGACAGAATATGTTTCATTAGTTTCCTCAAAATCTTATCAAACGTCTACTTTTTATTCTAAATTGAGACATCACGCAATGTATATTAACACTGATAGGTTAGATAAGTCACACAACATTCGTTGATAGGAAACATAAACACGGCAGTCGATAACCTGGTTGCGGCAATTGATAACTACACAACACTTCGTTTAAATAAATTACCTCAAAAATGCTAATAACTCCGATATCGGCAATATCGCTATCGAATAAATTAGTTTTTCATCAAGTTATTTACAATTCAATTCCGAGAACTATGACAAGGATATTGTTACAATTATCAAAGTAAATTAATCAATCGAGCTGAACCTGTTTCGGATGGATTAATTTGAATTAAATTGCTGCAATTAAATTGTACTTTATCGATCCTTGGAGTGATGACGTCCGATATTAATGTACAATTACGTAATTCGATGTGGATATGAATTATATTGAAGCGTTTTGAGGGCGTACGTTAACATCCGTACGTTATGTATTATACGCAAATGTGACGTTCAACTCGCAACGCGAACGTGCATAACTGTGTAATGATAGCAAATTGTTGCACTCTTCGTAATGACTTGCACAGCGTGATGCTTGCCGCGTGGGAGAAATCCTCGCGATTCACAAGAGGTTTACAAACAACGGAGAATGTATACGATTGATTCGAACAATGCGTTATTCAACGTTATCGATAGCTTACACAGCTGCGGACGGAGGTGTAGACGATATTACGATTGAATTAATTTGACGACCTACTGCCAGCCGACTGCGTGATGCAATAACAATGAATCATTATAATATTTTATAGTCGCGCCGTTGATTCGCATTGGCGTATATGGTAACGATAAAAGAGACTATTAAAAGTTAATTAGTTAAATATACTATCTATAATCGTTATAGCTTCAATCTATTTTAGAAACGGTAATGTGTGAATTCTTAATAGTTGACAATCACATATCCATTAAAATGTGATATAGGTACTTAGCCAGTTACTACTTGAAATACTTGATCATTACGACGTTGTTAACGATGAAGGTCAAACAAACAATGATCGAAAAGTGACTTGTTTTGATAATTAACGACTAACCAATAAAGATAAATCGATTTGCCCCACATACGTGTTATTTTATCTTGAACCGTGTTCTCTTGTTGTAACAAAGCACGATTTTGTTGATACACAAATGTAATGTATTAAAGAAACTGTTCGATTGGATAAGTAATGGCTTTTAAGAACAGCACGCACATTCACATTTTGTCACCGCATCAAGGAACGAAAGACCGGTCGGCGATCGAATGTCAAAAACCGCACGACGCAATAAATTGTTGTCTCATGGAGAGTAAACATTGCCGTTCGGTCGCATTCATGCATAATTGATGAGGGTTTGGAGCGAGCGCGTGGATTCCAGTCGGTCACGATTCGTCCGATCGCGCGCCTCCGGCAGCCATTTTGTGAAGCCTGTCCGCCCCGACACACCGTGAATATTAATACTCTATGATGTACAGCTCTTCTTTGCCACATTTACGATAACCCAGCAATTCAATGAAGTATACCAATCATATCGTTACTTGTTACTATAATAGTTAATTAATGATAACTAACGAGGATTAGTTTCTAAAGTTACCAAGTAAGTTAATAGAGCATGATGCGTTATAATACGTATATACATTTTATTGTACAAGACATCGCGGGAACTCTCACGCAAAGCCATTGTGCCGTGTAATTGCAATCAAAAGTCTTTTCTCTCGGAACCACCGACTCATCTTTAACAAGACATTTCACAACAATTATTCTACAGACATCGACGTCTTAGTTAAATGCTAGTCATCTATTCAGATCTTTAAACATAGATGCAAAATAAAATATTCATTTATTTAGATAAGAAGGTTTTGTTTTGTATACGTGTACAACGTACAATCTATTCTGTGAACAACTCTTAACAATGTTACATCATGGAAAGTGAGGGTTATCGACACGGCGTTATAAAAGAACGCATTACAGCCGATGGCTGTGCAAGGATTAACGCAGATACGTTGCGGTTGGAGCCTAGGGCGATCTCATCGGGATGAAAGTCAGCCGGCAACGGAACGGGGGGCCGTAATATGGAATGAAACGCGTCCGTCCGTCTGCCTCAAACCGCAACTACTTTTCTGTCTAGCTCCACTAAACCTTACAATGCGTAGCCGTAAATACACTTTTTAACCACAGAAATCGTTTACAAAGTACGAAAAATATCTTTACAAGGTGACCTTATTAATGTCGAGCAATACTTGTGTAGGAAGTTGTACTTATAGAAATATGTCTCAGTTTCTCAATATGATTAATTTTGATTCACGCATGAATAATTGTTTATGCATGTTATCCTCGATACAAAACAATTGAATACACATTTCCTGCCGTGAAACTATTGCGCAGTACATTTTTATTATGCGTACGTTTGCATTTTACCAATGCACTGGAGTAGACAGTTTTATGTGTGTGACTACCCGATATTTATTTACGTGTGGGAATTGAAAGTCTATGAATAGGCAGCTTCGTGAGCAATATTCTCATTTTACTCAATGTAGTCATATTTTTTTATGATTCAGCGGAATGCAACTGCTAAAATAAGCAAAACAGAAAAAAATGCTGAAGTGCCTTTGAGTAGTTCAAAAGTTAATGACACTTTGCTATTGTTAGCGACAGCATTTTATAGACATCGACTTATTTTAAAGTAAAGAAACATTTAATATTATTCACAAATACGTACTAAATAAAGAATATGTACTCACTATATTTAAATACGTAATTCTCATAATTATATTTAATGGCTCTTTTGTATCTGCGTCCAATCTTATCTCTAAAGGCAAGTGAACAAAGAGAATAGAATGCAAAGCTTACAGTTTTTTATTATTTTTAGTCTTCTTTAATCTTAATAGTCACTCACTTAAATTTGAAGTTTTTACTTTTTATGTATCTTGGAGTCAAAAAACTGTTTATATAATAAATGTTTAAAAAATCGTTTGTAAAGACGGATTTCTGAATTCAAACAATCCGTTACGACAATTACGAAAACCGTAAAACATGATGCGGACATACAGATTTATTACTATAGTAATAAATCGTTATCAATATCAGAGAGAATGAAATGGCTTAGCGTCAAAAGCCAACTATACATCACGGCGTTGCGATCCAATCCTCTCGAAGCGGGAGCCACCCTCGCCGCACAAAACGTATCGAGTCTTGTATTAACGCTCAAACGCTAGTTATCAAGGGTTTTCCTAAGAAATTGAAGCCAAGCTGTGCGGTAATTTGGATATTCGCCAAGTAATGTTTCGACACGTTACAGAGCCTGCTGTTATCGGATATCTAGCGAAATGTGCATGTAACCGATTTAAAATACGTTGCTCCGCAGTCTCGCCTCTGCCAATTTGCAACTGTGCAACTTATATTGTCCTTTGGAGACTATATCCGTCGAATTGCCAACTGAGCAGTTTCAATCTTTTACTTTTTCATATTTAATATTATGCTGCAATGCTTTTATTTGGTGCTATGTTACAGACGAATGACGAATAAGAAATGTTCAATGACAAACCGGATCGATTTAAATAAGTTTATAAGGTTATGCTAATTTATATTTACTTCCTGATTAAAAATAAGGTAGTTATATACAAATAAAGGCTTGAAATATGCTTAACCTTAAGTATTGTTTACTAATTAAACCAAAACAGCTTTGCTAAAATAAATCACAGTCAAAATAAATTTACATTTATAAACCTCAATAAATTATTCTGATTTCGTTATAAAAAAATCGGTAGCAAATTATTTTCAAAATCTACTGAACTGCAAAATAAGTGATGAAAGAAAATGTCACAATTTAGATGGCACAAGGGAGGTGGCCCCCGGGGAGCGGGGAGCGGGCAGCGCCACCCACTAAACGATCGTTGTGTTTACGTTGTCACCCATGAATCGAGGCAAATCCCGGGAAAAACTTTGATTAGTTATTCTTTTAGTTATAGCCCACAAAGCCTGTGTTATTCAGAAAATATGTTCGTCGCTGGAACGTGCACGATTGAGCTCAATTCGTGTTCATTATCCGTTATATCAGTGACGGAAATGTTTGCCGTGACTTGTCCCAATTTAACAGCTGATAAGCGGATTCAATTAGATACCTTATCACGACGGCAATATTGTGTGTGCACGTTAAACATCGAATCTTATCTTTTATTAAATAGTGTAGTCTTTGATCTTCACGTATTCTCGTCTAATCTAATAACGGTACAGGCTTCCGCTCCCAGGCGATTGCCATAGAAACGATAACACCCTGCTTTGTCGAATCAAACATCCCTAACATTATTTATTCTCACAGGAGGCCACCCCACCGAGCAGCTGATTTCTCTCATGAAGCATAATAATTCTTTTCCATTTTTCGCGGCGAGTCCTTTTACAGTCACAATACACGTGATAAAATTCTCTTACAATAAAATTCAACGTCTCCATATGTGAACGTTTCTTTGAATTATACTGCAACGCATACGAATTATTTCGCATAATAATCTACTATTACATACGGTATAATGCTCTCAATCTTTCGAGCGTAAAATCCAGTGACAAATCAGAAATCAATTTCACGAATTCTTATGTTTCATATAATATTCTAATAACTGTAAAATACTCGTCACTGATCAAGTTTCAATTAAATTTGTATTCGCAACGTGAATATCTAAGTAGGCTAAACTTATGCGGGTGACATTCTGCCACAGCGATTCGAATTTTAATATTGGATAATAAATTCGCACTTATAAGTGTGGTGATCGAGTTATGAATGGGGAACCACAGGTGTTGGTTATATGTGTGTGTGTGTGTGTTCGACTGTGTACATGTAGTATCGCTACGTCAACCCTTCTCTTGTGACGAGAGGGACCGCAAAGAATGTACATCAACCCTCTGCGTTTACCCTCTTCAGTTTTATTCACGTATCAAAGGAAAACATTGACGGAAGATATGAGGGGCAGACCGAGGGCGAGTTGAATTATTATTTCTGTAAATGAGTGATACAGCGTTTCCTTTGTGAGACTGTGACTAGAACAATAGATAAAATTATTCCAACCTATTGTCAAGAAACGGTATATTTTATTCAACGATTATCATTTCAGATAAACGCTGTGGCCGTGATGTTAACGACGGCGTTTAAAGTTTTAATTCATTGTAATTTATGTACATTACACTACTTACACTACATGTACATTATCTCTTGGTTTTATCAATATTTTGAACGAACACGCTCCACTAGACGTCTATCCTTATAAAACAGCAGAAGGTTAAAATTTACATATTGACAAATATGTTCATATCATTGTCCTAAATTCCATGCTATAGAATATCTTTCATCAAACAATAGTAAGTAGAAACAAAACCAAATTGATTTACTCCAACGATAAATCACTCGTGCGATGATATTTGTGTGAACCTGCAATTGTTAACTATGACAATAGATACTTCACGGAAACGTTACTCTGATGTTACATGAAGATTGTTTCTCGTTTGCATTCGCCGAGACAATTGTATTAACAACGGTATGCGAATGACATCATTGAATCCA
Organism: Eurema mandarina; assembly: GCA_018238005.1. Classification (NCBI taxonomy): domain Eukaryota; kingdom Metazoa; phylum Arthropoda; class Insecta; order Lepidoptera; family Pieridae; genus Eurema; species Eurema mandarina. The sequence goes on along the minus strand of DWAJ01000002.1, from coordinate 88,363 downwards.
TAATAGATACAAATAACAGCCGATACCCGCTCATGTAAAAAGCGGCACCTGGTTAATTAAATAAAAAAATATGAGTCATTACACGAAGTCAGTTGTGAGATATGAATTTAAAATGAAGTACGTTCGATTTAATTTTAAATGGTTCTGCTAAGACGGCAAAGCAAGGCCAGCGATATAATGCGAAAATCGACAAGTTTTATGTAGGCCAAAGCGACCGTAGTATGGTAGCATTCCTTTACATTTACAGTAGCGCGATTTACGATCGAGATAGTTTCGTTACGTCCCAATGGCTCCGTCGCTCGCGCATTTGGCCATTCCGTTCTCTAATGGCCGACCAATTATAGATGAGCGCTGGTGGTTCAATAGGTCGCTGCTTAACAGTGGTAGGTGTGGGTCTAGTTATGTTTGCTGTTTTTTTTATTCTGGTCGGGTTGCGACGCGCGACAAGCATACCGCTCGCACTCCACTTTATCCGAGTTGCGCAATGAACGGGACGGTAAAGCCAGCTTCGTATTCCGCAGACACTATTGTGCATTCACTTTCTCAACCTACTTTATCAACTAATCAACAATAAAGATAGTCGTGCGCTAGAAACGTTCTTGTCGTCATCTTTCATCGCGCTGTCATGGCGACGATTTATGAATAACCCCTAATTAGATACGGCAATATTTGACGTATTATTGTTTAAACGTAAATTAATTATTTTATTTATACACGTTTCGGTCGAACTGTTTTAAATTACAAATATTTGATTGAAGTGAAGCAACCTTGACTCTATTTAAATTCTTTAACAATTTCAATTTGTAGCGCGATACAAGGTATAATGTTGAACTTGGAAATCCATTATTTATGAACGTGATAATAATATACGAATTTCCGTTTTCGATCATTTGAATATTATACCAAATTGTTGGTATTCTAATAAAGAAAAATATTATGTAATGTTCAAAATTCAAATACTATTATTATTGAATATTAGGCGAATATGTGATGGTATCACGTTTTCCAATAATCCGTAATTATCCGTTTAAGTTAAGAGATACTAACGATTGAAAACAATATAGAGAATTTACGTCATATGTATGTAAAATAAATTTCATAACATCAGCTTAACATGTCTCAAGAGGAAAACAGTCGAAGGAACCTGTTTTATTTCTATTTTGATGATCTCTTGATGCAAAAACACCTTCAAGTGACTCACCATTTTGTTTTAATAACACATTAACATTTAAATTTATGGATGTACTTTATTATTATCTATTTAAAGATATTTATGAAGGAGTCTTTATCGGTTGGTATTTACAAAATAAAAGGCTAAAGTTTTTATATCTTCATTTTAAAGTACAAAGATCCGATTTTATTTAAATACGTTTACAATGAGTTAGGAATCTTAATAATAATAATAATAATAAAATAATAGACACATGTTATGTTTTTATGTTACATTATCTATATATGATCAACACTGTACAAAACTATATGTACTGCTTCCACAATGTCTAAACCAGTCTCCGATTTTAATTTATTTATTAAGTAATAGCTTGAAAGCAAAAGCAAATTGTCGTAATCACTTTATAAAAGGCTTCATCACAAAGAGCTCTTACCTGCAAAAATATAAATTCTATTTATATTTTTAATGTGCGTCTTTCAGACACTATTTAGCATTCAGATATGAAAAGGCTAAAGTCAATGCCTTAGCAACTGTGGGTGTTCATAAATCATGTTTAATTAAATGTCGAGGTTCTTGACTCGGTCGCTATAGCTTCACGTCCGGTAGACGGCACTTCAAACTTTTAAGTACAAACAACGTAGCTTTTGTATTACAATTCGTCGGATATAGACAGCCCACGCCCAGACTTAAGCGTGAATTGTTCACATTGTTGTAAGTCATTTAGTTCGTTTACCGTATTGAAATTCGCCAGTCTATTCTTCTAATATCGTGTCGACACTTAGATGTCAAAAGTCCAATGGCCTGTTTGCTTATTGAATAGCTTTAAGGTAAGTTGCATATAGTTAGTCACAAACACATTAATCGTTATTGGCTCTCCCGAGTCCCATATTGTTTTAGAGTTGTGTGTATTAATTACCCCATTACACAACTGCAGCGTAGCGTCACGATACCTATTTGTGCCGGCCGCGAGCGTTCATTTGCCAAAAGCTATTAATTACGGCCGGAGAATAGAATATCTCGGCGGCTAATCCCCCCGGAGACAGTTTCGGTTACCGACAACGCTGATTAATGTCTGCGATGTTCAACTCTTTCCACTATACTTATACGATCGTCTGCTTTGTAAACGTGTACGCGAATAACCTTCTTTTGGGTTGCTCGAACGTAAATAGTCTCGCATCCGTTTCAAAAGTAAATAAATTCTGGACGGTGATACGGCGCAGATGCGCTCCACTTCAAATCTTGTAAGAGAATTAATCGTGAAATCATTTTAATTAGCAACAGTAAATTTAATAAAAAAAAAATATTGGTAGTTAATTAAATGTTACGCAAGATTTACACTCGTAATCGTATCTCATATTGGGGAAATACGTATCAGGTTTTGGTATCTTTCCCCCATTTGTTTGTTATGAGATTTATACAGTTAGGTGTTTTGTATAGCGTGCGAAGAATGTCGATGAAATCAAGTAACAGTTGGTTTCTTGGAAAATGCGTGATAGACTTACGGGCTGCGGGCTCAAAGCAGTCGCACTATAAACAATGCTATTCATTAACATTTCGACCCACTCAGAGAAAATATTTATGTTTATAACACGATAAAATCCAAGAATAGCGACAGAAAAAGCGGAATGTTTATGGAAAACATAACACACATCATGTTACAGATATATGCAATAGTTTCATAGAAGGGAAACGACTACCCATAATAATTGTTTGCAATGAAATTACTGAGATGGAAATTTTATGACTAACTACAGCTAACCTCTACTGAAATCTAACCGAAAAAGTAGACTTTATATATTCATTCTGTGAAATATGAAATTAAATTAAATTCTCGTTGCAATAACATTCACGAGGTCTTTCTAGGAAACTTAATAAAATATTTGCATCTACTTACGTTGCGAATATAACATGTGCAAAATGAAAATGAAGTATTTTAATATACCGTTTATTTGCCGTGAATTTGCATATAGATATTAAATAGTGACGCATGTGTGTAAACGACTAAGTGTACTTTGAAAACAATAAGATAAAATAGTTGTAAATACTTTAAGAATGTGTGAAGGTCATCCCAAGGTGAGCAACCGCCACGAGATAAATAAATCACGCGTCATATGCTCATTTTTTATTAAAATTTACAACGAATTAAAGGTTTATAAATAGAAGCATGGAGGATATTGATTGTCTTGTTTAATTATTAGTAATATTATACACTGTGGTTTTCAAATAATATATTAAGATAATGATTTTAATTTTTGTAAGGTATATAGAAAAAATGTCGTGAATACTTTAGCTAGAATTTATATTTTCATATATAAAAAAGGGTGAAGCATTCCACGATTTCTTCTAATTTATATGAAGCGATTCATTAACATGAGAATTCACTTCGTATGAACCACTAGAGCTGTTTACACGCCGTTCCGACAGAAGGTTAAACATTTGATTGTCTGCAGCGCAAATAAATTTCACGTATTCTGTTCGCTGCTTTAATAAATAAGCCGACATAAAAGATATGAACGGGTATAAAACGCGATGTCGTATCTTGAAAAGTTTACGGACGCGGAGCACTGTCTACGCACACCAGTTGGCACTAATTCAATTCCTGTTTGAAGTATTTTAGGAAGCACACACACAAATCTCGGCCTGTTTACAAATACTAGCGCACACTCGATTCAATTTCACAGAATTTATAAACAATATGTCGAACCAGATTGGCGTATTCGATTTATGCGGTACGTGTATTCCGTCTATTAATATTTTTGTATTTCTGCGAGCTAAAAGAATCCTACATACTGGCAGATTAACCCAGACTTGATTTAACAATGGATTGTTACGTTTTTTATTTAAAACCTAAAGTGATTGATATAACAATTGTACAATTTGATACGACAAGATATATTGAGACAGCACACTGGCTTCTCTCTTATAAATTCAGACGGATACAAATACATAAAATATTGATGAATCGTTCCCCTACAGTTTATCATAGCGGAAAAATAAATAAAGCGAAACATAACAAAACAGGTTCTGAAACGATTCTAGAAAATTAAAATAAATAGCGTCATGAATTTGCGTAGGAACTTAATGATTTAAAAAGTAAGTGGCAATCGAGGATCTCCTTATCAAAGCTCATTAAAAGCAAAAGCGACGAGGATGTCCCTGAGGTAACTCTGCTATAGCGAATGCTCTCAGATTTATTCCATAGCAATTCATTTTAATTAGGCCTGTATTTAAAATGAAAGGATTTATATTTTATTGCAATAAGCATTAATTTAGAGCTGGCATTCACCGCTCTAACAGTTCCATTTGTTTGAGTCACAATGGCTCTGAATGCTTACTTGCATACACAAAAAGGAAGCCAAGAACGTAATACAACTTTTACTATTCACTTTATTGCTTTTAGTGAGAAGCATTGAAAAGGAAACGCACGACTGAGTCGAATATTTTTTGATGCAAGCAAATTTTTATATAAATCTAAAACCGAGCATAAACATGTCGAACAAAGATCAAGATTGTTTAATTTTATTTCGTACGGTCTCGTCATTAAATGATACAAAAAACTGGAATGTTGTAAACACTTTTGTTGGAGGTGAATGGTTATTTTGCGATTATTGCGTCGGCTCTTGGTAGCTCGGCTGAACGGCTTTCGTGCAATGAACTTGAATATTACTATTATTACGCTCGCTAGATTCATGGCGCTTCGAAAAAACTAGTATGTAAACGTGCCGAGAACCAGGATATACTCATTTTATTTTTAGCTCGTCTGATATTTACCAAAGCTATTAAATTAATAACTTACCATTTTTTTATGTGAATTTATCTGGAATAATTGTAAGCAGCTGTTTATGAATATAACCTTGTAAGAATAAACCTGTTTCTTTTCATTCGATAAACGTCCCCTGTGTAAAACGCACGGGTTACACACGTGTTCACACACGCAAAGATATAATTATAGAACGAGCACTTCAACGAACACTTGTGTAAGTATCGCACGATAGTAAAACAAAACAGGTCATTATAAATACCGCTTGATATATAATTAAAGGAACAGGCGATAATGCCTATTGCGTAGAAACAGGTCAATAGCAAAGTGCCCCTGCGAGTCGAGGTCACTGACTGCCGAACGGGGTGGTGCAGTGCAGAGGGTGGAGGCGTAATAACACATTTGAAAAGGAGCCCTCAACATCTGCCGCACATGTGCCTTTCGTTCCATACAGTATAATGCATCGGGCGCACAACCGCAGGGCGCGGCGGCGCGGGCGGTGGACGAACGTTTTTATACACTAACTTTTTGTTGCCTTCACGCTTATGCGCTTTCCAACACAACAATGAGTTCTTGTAATGCGTTCAAATCGAATTTTACAAACGGTTACGTTATGGATTACCGATCTCGATCGAGAGGCGCAATTATAATTCAAAATTTAATTTACTCAGTCTTTGGAGCGCAGCCTGAATCGATGCATTTCTCGGAACATCAACATGATTTGGCTTAGTGCCAAAACTTTCTTTAACGTGGCGTAGATTGAGAATGGCAGTATTCATAATAATAAATCACTATATTTTAAAAGCTGGAATGCATACATCTTTCCAGAATTGAAAATATACGAGTATACGATAAGTTTAATGTTTGATATTTTGGTATTTATGAAATCCACCTAATAATGTTGTAATTTCTAACAGAGTCAATATTCGGACTATTCGGACGTAAATAAAGCTATTTATTAGAATTTATATATTATTATTTGGTCTAAGTTGACATTAGTACGTAAAACAATGATTTGAAGTGCTTTATATTTACATGCCGTCTGTGATAGTATTTTGTAACGAGCGTCAAAGATCGCGGCCTGACCTTTTATTTGACTTGCGAGTACCCTCTAGCGATATGAGCTCACTGGAGCCAACTACACTTGCCTACAAAACGGATATTGCTATATAAAGACAACTTGTATAAAACATTACTTATAAATATTTATGTTTGTACGACACGATTCCGTAACTTTATATCATAGCTTAAAATAGAATACAGATCTTTAAATGTATATTAGTTAGTATATAGCATTGAACATACGAGATAACAATTTTATCATCCTAGCGTTTGCTATCGTTTCAGTATCTGATAACATTTTAACGTTCGTCATAATATGTAAACAGCGCTACAAACATGAACTTTCCGGCAATGTCATCAATCATTAAAAAGTTACTTCACAGAACATTGTTAACGTTATGGTAATTCGAGTCGTGAATCGACGCGAGCGCAGGCGCGGTGAGAGGGGAGGGGCGAGGAGGGGAGGTCAGGTCCCGTTAGGAGAAAGTAGCCACCTACGTCCGTGGTCCACGGCCATCTTGTAATCATTCGAATTGATTCGATCCGTATCTACACCGTCTGACGCCCGAAAATGGCTATTGGACGAGGTTTTTGAATGTTTTGTTTAAATCTGTGCTTAACAAAACAGATTATATAACCCATTCAGTTTAAAGATTTCCAATTTTAGTGAACTTTATGCCTTTACGGAACAATATTTGAACGTATAAAAAAGAAAACAAAAACCAATTATTATGTACTTATGAACTCCGAATATCTTTGTACTAAACTTGGAAATACTTGAAACGTAAATATCACTTTCTCTTTTGTAGCGAAGCCTTACAAAATGGGTAACTTGATCATGTTGTAACGTCAAGAAATACGTCAATCATTTTCCATTGTGCCATATTTAGCCGAAAAGTCCGGTATTTATGCGACGATGTTTGTTTGATAAATGCTTTGAGGTTATATAAAGGGGAGAAGTTGCGAAAGTCTACGAATATACTAATTGGATTCAACGTTGACTCAAGGTTTGGATAGAATAACGTGATTTGATACAATACGTGTTTTGATCGAATGATTTCAAGACACAGATAATTATCATACTTAGTAGACTTTATTTAAATTAACATTAAAAAATCCACATTGGGCTCAATCTCGCAAATGCTATTATAAATACAGCAGTAATCTAATAATAATTACTTGAATTTCCACAAAGCAGAGACCTACAATATAGCGTAGTTTGCACGGCCCGTCGCTCTCAATTGCACAAGTAAATAAATGAGCCGAGTAATAAATAACGTTTCATAACTCCTCTGTGCACTGAAACTCACATTACCAGTTCAGACAGGTGGCGCGGAAGTTTCTAAATGACGGCGCGATTGACCCTGAACTACGCGGACCTTTGAGTTAATCGATATCTTACTAGTTTAGGTAATTCTATTATTCATAGCCTTGTTTCAACAGCTTTGTATACACAATCGAATGAAATATGTACATATTCAAATTATATTTGTCGATTGCTTAATATTGTTTAAATTCACACTTATTTACGTCTAATAAAATGTAATAGCAACGAAAACCTACGTAAAATCAAACTGTGAGGAATTTAATATGATACTAAGTCTGAATTTTAAATATAGCGTTGGAAAGTCTTTTGCCAATACTAAATTTTCCGGCAAACAAATATGTTGTTGTTTACTTTACGAATTTCAGTTTTATTTATGACACTGTTACTGGTTCTCGAATTTATTGCTGCAGAATTATGGAATGGCTACGTTATTACAATAGAATACATATTATGTAAATAAGTTATAGCCATTCAGTCGGTAAGTACATCAGTTCCCTTCATTATAAAATTAGCTTGATAAAACGTTCACGTACTGTTCGAACAACAAAAGCTATTCATGTTTTGTACTAGGTAGAGAGTTTTATAAAACTTGATATACAGATACTGGTATATGATGGCACATCTAAAGAGCAAACAATTGCACCGATACACAAATGTGTTAGACTAAAATCGTAATTGGCGGTGCATTGAAGCGTTTCGAGCATTCAATAGAAAGTCATGCGAAATTGCATGCTGCAGCTAAAGTCGTTAGGGTCGCCACATGTGAAATGCGAACAATACCTCCTCCTGCTCTTGTACTTTATATGTCTTATAGTGTTATTTCGGAAATTTAATATCAGAAGTACTGAGGTTTTAAAAACAAAGCAGAGTTTAGAAAATTGTTAATTTAACGAAGTCGTGTTTTCAAATGTTACTTGCAAAAGTCACATAAATAAACAAACTAATAATTTGTATTACCAAATATTATGAAATTAATTCATCGTTTTTCATTAGATTAATCATATACCGAAAAAAACAAAAACTTAATCCCAATTGAAATATATTTATTATTGTAGATTCGGACGGGGTTTTTTCTAACGTTTTTTATTTTTGCACATAGCAAAAGACACTCAAAGGTTATAAATATTATTAAATAAATACTTGCTTAAAATTAACTTGAATAACATTTTTTTAAGACACATTAAAAGTCCACTTTAAATAAAACATACTTATTTATTTCAAATAGATAGACTATAATAATAAGTATTCGAACACCCACAAGTAAATGTTAAATGTTTCTATCAGATCATTCCTTTAGGACAATGAACCTTATATACTCATTAATGCAATTAAGGCATCCGTCACACCGGTAAGTTGGCAACGAGCGCGGGAGCTTGCCAATTATAACGGTACAATCGCTGCCTCAGATTACCTCGTTGACTGCACGATCCTCATACTACTACAAAACATACAATTCTAGACTCCAATATCACATTTCAAACGCTGCAAAAACATCATCGCATTAAAAAGTTTTTATAACAAAATGTGCAAATTACGATCAGCAAAAACTCGGATTTCAGAAAATCAGAACAAAACAAATCGCACAAAATGCCACATCGTCAGAGCAGGTATAGGAAATAACAGTACCTATAGAAAGGGCGCTACAAATTTATCTAACTATAATAGCCGACCCATGTCTCCAGAAAAAAAGGATACAATGGGTACGTCAGGTAGGATCTCCGAATCCCACATATATTACCAACGCTATTATTATCTCGAAGTGAGTAATAGTAATAATTTACTGAGATCAGATGCAAACCGGTTCTAAATGCGTTATGTCACGATCGCGTTTATTGGTCGAGCGAATTAGATGTGGACTTTCACCGACGACTTTCATAGTTGCGCGATAACACGAAATACGGGTCTAACTCGTTCATCTGACCTTTATCGTATAAATGTAGCTTTGTTTCAGTATTATTTTATTTAGTTTAATCTTAAACAATAAGACATAAAGGATCTTTATTCTTTCTATGTGGTCTCAAATTCTGAAGACATTTATTAATATTAAATGCTTTACCGTTTAATCCAATTTAATGTACACTTACAATTTTATCAACATTATTAAGCATGCTAATTATTTTGTTGTTAATGATAAATTCGTTGAAATTACTCCCAGTGAATGAGGGTATGTATGCGGAAACTAGTGAGTAACTAGTCTTGAATTGCGCTGGAATGACTCGTCAGGCTAATCAAAAACCATTAACAGTCACATGTATTGTGTCGGTTGATTGACAAGTCTCATTGTTCCTCCCGGCGCTCGGCGTCAGCGTCGCGATGTCGTTCCGCCGACGTTCCTGCTTCTACATCAATAAAAATTACCGAGTCATATCGAACGAACGTGTTCGTAGTAATAAATACTCGAATCAGATTAATCATATCCGTCCGAGCTACGATCGCGCATTATAAAACAGTTGGATATAAATACATTCTATCGTAAAGTTGCGGCCATAACCGCCGTAATTGCCTGGACGCACGATCTCCAGTTAAACAACGTCGACAAAAAATCGAGAGACCGGTTCTCGTACCGCCATAAAATGGTTTGGGGCGTTTCGTGTGATGAATATTCATTTCGTGATATTATGTACATGTGGATACGAACTTAGGAGACTCGTGATGACGCATTCCCAAGTATAGCCGCCTGTTATCGATTCTCTGAAGTATCTCATTTTAATGCTATAATAAAACAGAAAAAAACTCACAAACATGTTTATACGAGAATTTTGTTTTAAATATTCATTGATTAGAAATTTTGAGCCAATGTGATAAAAGAGAATGAGTCAGTGTGTTATTAATCTTTTAGCATTAAACGAACATGTTTTTATTGAATATGTGTTGTAGATATATAATTATAGCTAAGAAATACATCGAGGACTTGTAATAATATAAATTGATTACAATTGTAAATGTTAATGATATAAGCAATGTTTAAGACTTCGCACAAGGTGCCCTTTAGTAAACAGAACGAGTTCCTCCAACCTACATTTAAAGTAAGTTTACCTCGAACGTAAAAACAAGTTCCAGTTAACATATGCACTTCACAACCGATACATGACAAACAAGAATAAAATAAATAACAATTAGCTGCGTTCCGTTGTAAGTACCATACTTGTATGCGATAAACTCAAATGCAAGCAGATTGTATAAGAGGAAAAACAAAGAATAATGTAGAAATCTATTGAAAACGACATGACCCCGTTATTCGGTTCCCTAATTGAAATTTAGATATCGAAATGATAATACCAAATGTGCGTCGTCCGTTTTGACCTCTGTATTTTAAGATGGCCGGGTGTGAAGTATAATAAGAGTTCATACATACGCAGATGACGCTTGGACAAACAAAGAAATCGATCTGAATGTGAAATGTCGATCTCGATTTTACAATACAAATAAGTTAAAGAGGTGTGCAGAACAAACCATAGCTGTTATTTAACTGCTTTTATTTAAACGATAATCATAATAGTTCCAAAGGCAAAGTTATAACTTCTATTAATACAAGTACGATTTAGTTTGATTAGAATAGCTTTAAGTTCATTCGAGTTTCCAAACTGCTAAAACTAAGGTATCTGCTCCCCCGACATGTAGTTTTCTCCCTAATACCAACTGTTTTAGTCCTTCATCAACGAAATATTTTGGGCGTGCCGCAAATTTTCATTAATCCCTAAATTCTCCACGCCGGAGTAAGCCCACCCTTAAACGTCAACGTGACATTAAAAAAACATGATTCTCTTGCGTTAAAATGACGATAGTGGAACGGAATATTTGGTATTAAAATTTATCAAACGTACAACACATCACCATTACCATATGTAACTATGGAATGATTTATTTTCGAATCGCAAAGTGCAATAACTACTGAAACTAATCCTTTCGTTTTTTTCAGTTTCCTTATTTTATATATACTCTATTATTAATAAAAAATATCATAAAATGTATTAAAAAATTATTCTTATAAATAAATGACACAAAACGCGAACATTAGTCTTTACCTTTTTTGTTATTCTCAGCAGATTCCAGCTCAGGTGTTGTACCTGAAAATAAAAGAATGTCTGTTATTAAAGCGATAACCGTTTGAATAATTTCAGATTAAAAAAGAATTTAAAAAGATCTAATGGAATCTAGTCGAGAAAAGGTTAAATATTTATTCACAGTTTATTTACAAAGTTGCCAAGAATGACGGGTCGAGACCGGTTACGGTAACCTGTTTTGGCAGTAAAAGATGCGTGAAATAAACAACCTCTTTTAATTTAGATGTTTTTACACTGCGGTTTGTTTGAAACGTATCTTCGTCTCTATTTTTAATCCATAAACATATATTTCCGGTCGTATAATTATTACTTATATACTACTTAGTGGATTACCCACTATTCCATTACCATTAGTAAGTTTATGGATGTAAAGGAGTGCAATGGCACCAAGCAGGTGGTCAGTAGCCACATTTCTGATATCTATTTTAGTTCCCCGCATCGTTTGTCAACCGTTTGCAGCTGGCAGGCAACAGTCCATAAAGTTATATATTTCACGAACTTAATAGCTTTGTGATTCCTTGCAACCCCCTCGTAACTTTACAAAAAACTTGGATAACGATCTTTTTTATAGCCCTATACTTTTTGCAATGCGATATAAATACCCTCACACATTTATTCCTATTGTAAAAACGTGAAACTTCCAAAACAGCGTGGCCCTTATATCCTTATCGGGTTTGTAAGTTGAATCTACATACTTACGAGTACTACACTGCAATTACTTCACCGCAAGTTCCTGACAATTAACCTTATTTTTAAGTTCTTTAAAAATGTATCCAAATTTGGTAGTTGTCTTACCAGACCAGTAATTCATACATCGAGAGACCCGACTACCATAATTGATGTGTAGGTGTAAAACAAGAAACAGCTGAGTATTTAATGTTCTCGTGAGTCGCCTGACATTTTATAAGAACCGGTTTTTAAGTTATGCAATAGAAAATATATTCACGTAATGATATGCAGCGACAGCGACGTTTTAGCATAATCACCTGCCAATTGAAGTGAAATATGTTAGTTCAAACGGTTGATGTTTCATGGAAATAATGTTTAATCGTAACAAGAAAAATGCAGAATCTACATTTAAAGCGGGATCTGTTGGTCATTATAAAAAACAAATATTTATGTTGCCCCATATTTTAGATTATTAACCGAAGCAGGTTTTTTATTCGATCGTATGTGCTTTTTTCGAATATCTATATTTTAAATTTAAACAGTACTTATTAAAGAATTATAATAACAACTCATGAAGATTACAGCATTTTACAAAAAAATCTATATGAATTACAAATGGTTTTAGTTATGAGAAGTATGCGTTTATTCCTTCTATAAAGATAGCTGACACAAGTACGCATTTATGGTATGGCTGGCTAGTTGAGATAAATGCTCAACATCGTTGTCGCTGGCACGAAATAACTCTTACATTAGCCTACACCGGTCTAAGGTTTATCCAGTTTTCTAACACAGGTGTGTGATTTAAGGTATATTGCAACATGGAATAAGTCATAATATACCAATTATAATTCATGACTGCATTGAGATTCATATAATTTAATTCATATTTTTTATCTTATAATTATAATCTGCATATTGAGCTATTCGAACCTATAAAAAGAGTCTCCTAATAGGTTTCCTGTTTCATAACCTCCATTTTTTCGCTCTGACTAATAGCCGTCCACATACTCGATGGAGAGCAAAAAAACACGTTGTTTTCTCCTTAAAGGCACCGCGAGCGCCTTTCTTGATCGGTATGCGGAGGAACCAGTCCGCAAACTGGTTTGAACGTGAGAAATGGGCACCCTCCCGCGTACATTGTCAGATATTCCATGACTAAAATTCTGGACCACAATGTTAATGACTTGAATCATACGATACAATAAAACGTTTCAACGTCTGTCAATACGCAAGATAAACATCGTGCCATAAACTTTCACTGTTTTAAAGCCGTTCAGGTTTTTAGTGAAGAACCAAGGAGATCGTCAATTTTAATTGTTTGGATATTATATTTTTAAGTACATGTTATATTGCTTCTCTGGGAATATGAATTAATTTTGTAACTCTATAAACGCTACACGAACCTGTTTGGTTAAATTAAGAGACATTCTAACGGATGTGGTCGAAGCGCTCTAGTGGTACGAGATCACCAATACGACCGGATGAAGCTCATTCAATTTATATGTACAATTAAACACGACAGACGCACCGTGAAATTGATTTGGAACACTCGACTTACAAGACGTAATCATAATATGTGCTCATCTATAAAATAAGTTATATAGGTAATGACTATACATTAGTGCTCTCCGAGATAAGTATCATAATATAATAGCGTATATTATAATGAACATTACTCATTCATCGTGCTCTGTTTGTGATAAATTACTGCGGCGATGATGTGTAGGTATTAAAAACAAACCGACGCTTGGCAAACCTCTCGGTTATTAAACAGACAAAATTGTAAAGGAGGTCTGGCAAAGCTAAAAATAAATCATAGCCCAATATGAGCTTACGCAGATCTAACTTTCGTGGGAACGAGGTCAATCGTTTGGCATACGTTGTTTCAGTTAAAACAAGACAAATACTTGGTTTGTGAGACAATCTTGTATTGGTGAAATAACACGAGTTTATTTTATCTGCACGCAACGCGTCTGAGATTTAAAAATAAGAATGTTATTCGTATGTAACAAAATTGGTCGTCTGAAGGTGAACATGACTCATGAATAATTAATAGTAACACAAAAAGAGAAAAAATTGATAAATACGTTCACGCTCAATGGTAGCCGTCCGTGGAAACGTTCCAATTTATCAAATAACTTTGTTCGATTGCTATTGGGTTATTATTTCAATATTAAACTGTGGAGCGCATTGAGTCTACTAGCTTTTAGTGATCACGAGGACGATCACGTTGCAGTCTAATGCAAATACACATGACTAAATGACAAGGTAATAAATCAAGTTTTACCATAAGTACATGGTCATATTAATAAAATTAATAATAAACATCTAATACGTTTAATGAAACAGATGTGGTTGTTGGTATAAATTACTGTAGATATACAACATTTGTAATAAAACCGTACATAATAAAGAAATCATGAGTGCTTTATTTGTTCAGAGAGTCAAAGTTGAACTATATATATATTATATAAACATTCATATATAGTTGTTTATCTGTAATACGTTTGGACTTGTATATTGTAATAAACTATTGTAATAAATAGGTTACAATTTATTACAGCCACATTGCCACGATTATATGTACCTATTCATCGTGTTCCGATAATAATTAAGCCTACTTATAATCAATCAGCAACGACTGTTATCAGATACTGTAATTGTATACTATTAATTTTAAAATTATTATAATGTTTTAAGCTAACAGGATTAACACGCAAAGATAAATAGCAGATAATGTGGAATTAAAATAAATATATTTTCATATTATACCGTCTAACTACGTCATTGTTCATATCTGTTATGAAATATAAACATGATTTATAATTATACTAATTTCGAAACAGATGTCATTTAATGAATTACATTTTTGCTGATAAAATAGGCATAAATTTTTATCGTCATACAAAAAATATCTAAAGCTAGCGCTGTTTATCTGCGACGAGAAAGTTCTCAAATCAATCAATTTCATCAAGTGGTAAAATATTTCTTTTCATGCAAGTTTGATTGATAGCGCGCGCCCACAAAATGAATGGCCGTTTTATGTGGGCGTTGATATTTATAGTACTCGAAGCCATATTGTATTATGTATATATACCATAGATATAGGCTATATAATACTCTGCAGTGGGTTCACGGGCTGCATGACACTCAAAGCAATGTTTCCTTTACGGTTTAAGGCTTACTCTCCGCTACACGAATACAACTTCATTTTCAGCATGCATACGAAATAGTCTCTTGAATATCACTTTATAGAATATCCTATGAAGCCCGATATTATGCAATTGCAGTTATTGAAATGTAAACAGATCAAGGTAGAGAAAATCATTTCACTGTATCATCAGCCGCTTGCTGACTGAATAATAAAACCGTGTGCGTCAATTGTGCATTGGAAATTCAAATCCGTTTTGATACACTGAATTAATCTTGTTGTAACATTCCTTTATGAATTTATATTAGAAACATTATATAATAAGGTTTACTGTATTGTTGTTTGAGCAGAGTAGTTAATAATTAATCATAGTATGTATAAGGCATTGAACACGATATAAAGTTATAATGACTAATATTAAACGTTTATCTACATTAAATATCTTACATTAGAAGATGCAATAACGTATGGAGGTCACAGAAACGCAGTGTTCCCAGGGCCGTCGAAAACAATAACAGAATGGCGCGCTCCGGGCGCATAAAAGCTGAGAACAATCGGGCTAGTGGAAACAAGAGAGCGATATAAATCAAGCTAAACATTGCGTGCACTGCCTGGCTATAGATCCTCAGGTTTCAGCTCTGCACGCCTTCCCACCCGCTTATTAATAATTATCGACTACTTTCGCCGCCTGAGCTTGACGCCATCTTGCTATTAATGTTGCAAAATGGCGGAATGCACACCACGTGTTCATTCATTGTCGAACACATTTTAATTTGCTAAATAACTTTTTTACTTTATGTCAGAACGTGCCCGCCCGTTTGAATTATATTATCGTTCTCAAGAACATTTTGATTTGGAAGTTACGAATCGTGAACAAGGTCTTGCAAAATTTACATTCAATAGGGAGCCGTTAAGTCGCGATGTGACTGGACGCGAACGAAGGTCACCTTGACCAACCGCCCGTTGTACTTATCTTTACATCAGAAATAATGACCTGATATCAAATGAACTTGTGCAAAGGACGGTTACGCATTATAATTCAATATTTAAATTCATGATTAATATATTCAAATGACACACACCGGAAATTTTGATAGTAAACCTAATTAAGCAATTGTTTTGTATGGCATTTGTTGTACGTAATTAATGATAATGATATGAATATACTGAAGAATTTAACATTATTTAAATACAAGTAACTGATGTATTTCGTCTGATGTTGTCAATAAAAAAGACATATTAATGGCAAAATGGACAGTCTTCGTTATCAGTGGTTGAGATAAAAATCGCGATGTTTACGAGGGCACTTAATGTCTGATAACACTTATCTACTGTAACTGGGTCATTCCAATGATATAACACAAACAAGCGATGAGTTACAATTTATTATTATAACAAGTTAGGACATGTATCGAAGGTAGCAAAAAAAAGAGGCGAGTCAACGTCTCCTGGGTTTCCTGTTGCAAGGTTTGCAATTCTGTACAGGAAACCAAATTCAAAGACAATTTCTATGCAGATCTTGCAGAGGCGACCACTTAGTATTCAGTGAGTTTTGCGATCCAATGGCGGCTGACTATCAGCGCAGTCCAGCTGCTTGAATATGTATGAGCGTACACCGACACTCGAACACCACGCACGCTATTTAGCCGTGACATACATCTTTGCTTAGGTTTCCAATTTATTCCCCACTAATATTACTCTTAACTAGTACCTAGCTGAGAATGTATAACTACATTTATTCAATAAAGACTACGAAAACACTTAGAAATTGAATGTCTAAAATTGATTAACTTAAATGTAGCGCCTATCTAATACATTATAAGAATTTCTGTCTCGATACACGTGCCAAAAACTAAATAATTTATTAATGCAGTATTCGAAGAATCATGATGGGCATGACATCATACACTTCAAGCAGAGAATAACATGAATAGCTAGTAATGTCTTAAAGAACAATGCGTCGATAGTAATACGTATACACAATACATATCAAATGAACCTATACAATATGGTTTTCAATTTGATCCCCTAATATTATGTGACGCGGTCCATGACAAGCAATGGCGTAATTCTAATTCAACTGCATGTGTTTTCAGATTGATCGTCAAAGTCTTGATATCCACATCTGTCATTATCATGGTTACTGTTAACACATGTTAGCTAATGATGCCAACACATCGCGCCACGCGTGTGTTCATATCTGTATCCCTCGCTATTTATAGCGTAGATTAATAAGTAATAAAGATGAATCTGTGTAGTAATTCTGAATTGTGCGGGGTTAACAAAACCAAGATACAACGGGTACTCTAGTGCAATTAAAAAACATCGATTGCGAATTGCAGTGCACAATAGAAAAGAAACGAGACCGGAGCATGCAGAGTGGTGGTGCGCGACGTGGGAAAGCGAATGGCGGCATTGGCGGCCATCTTGGAATGGGTTCGTTCGGAAAACATCACGTGTCCATGCGTCCGCTTGGCAACAGCGTGCAAATGCTAAACGGACCGGAACAATTCGTGCACCACGTGCTTTTTTTTGTTTATGCAACATTCCTTTCCTGCGAATAATATCTATTTGTGCCGACCCTTTTTGTTGAGAATGAACGGATAAAAATAAATTATCCATTTACAGCGCTCTGAAATTATTGATTACCCGCTTGATATATATAGGCCTGTTGCTGGATTTTGTAAGACAATGGCGGACTTGCTAAACAAAACAAGTGTAACAAGCCTCTATATATGGACGTCGTAAATTCTTTAGCATGACTACTGTAATGAAAATAATAAAATGTAACATGTTTTCATGTTACGTGAAATAATTGGGTAAAAGGTAACAAAGAAAGCTATGTACTATAAATGTATTTATTATCGTATGAATTTTAATAATATCTGTAGCATACAGGTGTCAAAATGTATTATAAGGTACTTAATAAAACACACATACAAACAATGTATCAGAGCGAATGTTGCATTTGGAACACGTGTCAGTAAACATTCAGATGAGACGATGAATCATAAACTACGCAACATAGTTGTTCTCTATTTAACATTCTTTACATTTTCTGGATTTTCAAATAGTGTTATGGCTAGTTCGTATACTACAACAATAATAAATATTTGGATGAATAGCTCGCTGTATCGCCCATTGCGCGTCCATTTTGTATTCAGATCGCAAACAGCAGATTTATCTATTTTCTTTATATCG
The DNA here is from genome assembly GCA_018238005.1 of Eurema mandarina. Taxonomy (NCBI): domain Eukaryota; kingdom Metazoa; phylum Arthropoda; class Insecta; order Lepidoptera; family Pieridae; genus Eurema; species Eurema mandarina. Next base: position 69,958 of record DWAJ01000002.1, on the reverse strand, counting down.
GGTTAGGGAACGAATATTTTTATATCTACCTGTGTAGGGTAGAGTAGTATTATTTATTGATATTTAAACATTGTTTAGTTAGGAATTTGAATACAATATATATAATATTCGACAACCCAATACAAAATAAGTCATAGTTTAGTAAACGTTCAGATAAAGACATAGTAAAGTAAGTTAACCTTAGATTGTCGCGTGTGGGCGCAAACGGGCGTGCGTTCGTATATAATTTTTTCATGACAACCGTTTCCTCAACAACCCATCACGCCATGCGTGACTCACTATTATTCAGTTTAGTTATTATTACATTCTAACGAGCGACTCGATATTATTTCAGTTACTTTACGAATCGTTCTTATTCCCATTAGTGACACATTGAGGAAGATATTGAGGTTAAGGTGTCTGATTCAACTGGGTATTTAGAAATCAAATTCTGCAAATAATGTTCGCTTAGCAATATTTTACTTTATTGTTACCGTTTAAACTTTGAAGTGAAACATTTTAGTACTTACTATTTAAACGTTATAACTGCATACATTAAAAGATTATTCGTTTATGTAAATAAATGAATAGTATCAGCCCTAATGTAGTCGTTCTATGAAAGAGTTCTTTACGGCATTAGTATGTATGTAGTATCTCGTCAATAGAGTGGGGTTCGGCATTAATCTCAAGACCTTAAATGGCGGTTGCCGTTATGTAACTCGTTCTTATGGCAATGTAAACAACCTCTCGGCTCGCATACATTATGCAAGAAGTTTTTATCGCGCTCCTCTTTGGTTATGCTTCGTGGCTTGTATGTAACCTTGCATGCCGAAGCGATATGAGAAACGAAAGAAATACAGGCATATTAGTGGCATTATTTCATTCAAAAAGACATTTATCTAGTTGTTTGGCGGTACCTCATAAGTCATTATAAAGATTATCATCCACGACACGTAACTTTGTATAAATTATGTTGATTTGAGGTTTTTATTTTAAATATTTATTTTTGCTACATATGCGCGATATTAAACTCAAGAAAACTATAATATGTAAACAAAAGAAAATATCGTTTGTCCAAAACACATTCAATGTCGACAAAATGTAAGACTTTATCTTGCTTCAGTAAAGAATTTCAAGGAGAAACAAGTTTCCACGAACTGCAAGATATGACAATAAAATGCGAGGACTTATCTGAGATTACAAGTCACGTAATTCATAATACTCAATGTAGAAATTTTGCTTAAAAGTCTGAGTGGTTAATAAAACTAACGGAAAGCCGCGTCGGAGCGAGATGCACGACGCTGCAACACAATTGCTAAAATGAGACAGACGGCTGCCTTCTTACATCGCTATTTTTCAGTCACGCGCGATGGAACAGCGTTTCTATTTTTTGCGCGCTCTCATTTGACCTCGTTGGTTTATCGTTATCAAGTGACGCTAATAATAAATTTACTGAGCCCGTAGTAAGTCGAGCGGTAAACTGAAAACCACAAACAGAGATAACCTTCGCGAGCGATCATCAATATTATTATTGAGTGCTGTATACGTATTACATACATAAATTAAGAGCCAGTTGTGAAATATATTACGCAATCATAATAAATGCCACCCACGTTATATGTAGTGTAGTATTTTTCCGCCGCATTATCAGTTATGTCGATAAATATAGATAATAATTGATACAATGGAGTACGACGCGATACGAGACGTTTTAAATTAGTTCCTTTAATCAGTAATAAAATAGATAAACGATAAATGAACCGAATGAATTGCAGCGCTCGTTAAAACTGTTTCTAGGCTAGGCGATGGTATACGAGTATTGCGAGTTGCGACAGTCCCGCTTTCAGAGCCACTTAACCTCCTTAATGACAAAGCTCGTAGTCAATTAGCAAGCCGATAGTTTTGAACTTTTGACAGTCGTAAACGAACACAATTGGTTGCCTACAAACAATGGTAGTAAACTAACGAAGTCATCTTGCACTATCATGTTCAAGTTCCGTGACTACTTTAGCACGACTTACATCAAATAAAACATTAACATGGATGCTATAATCAGTAAATACTATATTTAGATATTTAATTTGTTGTTGGAGTTCACTTTCAAGGTGGAAGATATATACTATAATTATACAAGAAAATGTAATAAAATATAAACATTACTATATAAAGCATAGTAGATTATTGAGAAATCAGCCAGATTATGAGAAATACCCAGTGAACCCTCGATATAATATACACCGTTGAAGACAGCTGAAGGTCAACTTGGGCACGTTCTGATTGTAAATTCAACTTGTAATCACGTTTAATTGATATCATATACTACAATTGTTTTATTAATCGTTATTATTGAACATTTCTATAACGACTAAACGAAATAGCAAGAAGTTATTTTTTATTTCAAGTAGTCTTATATTATTCAATATCGACGTATATTTAAGGGTAGATGACCAAAACACAAACGTATTTATTAAACGAAAACAAACAGTAAAGTAGGTACTTAGGTACAATAGAAATGGTATCATTATAAATCAAGTTTCATAACGTATATAAAGTTTACTAGCAGCCAGACACCAATTACGCAGGGAACTTAAAACAGCATTCATGAACAGCAAAGGCCTCCCTAGCCCACCCTCAGCGGGGGTTGAAATTGGGAAACTTCCACAACCCACAGCTCTATCAGATTATATCGGATTCTTTTGGGCTGATGAACTTTGTTGTCTGTGTTCTTTTAGCGATTACAGTCCGTACAGAATGCGTTAAAATGATGACATTTGCTTAAGAATGTAACGTATATTTTAGGCGAATTAAAAAGTTTAATTTAAAACTTTAAAAAGATATTCTCAACACAAAGTAAATAAGTCAGCTAAGCAGTGTAATTTAGCAGTAAACTTTAAAAATAAGTTGCAAATAAACACTATATAAAAGTGAGGAAGATCGCGAAACAGAAAGTTAGTCAGAGTTGGCTACTTGTGTAAAGTCGGGAAGTTACTAACTTCTTGCTAAACTTAGCCGCTTCAAACTGTAATGCTTGGAAGAAGATAATCTGAAAGTTGGTCGACGCAAACTTAACTTATTAGATCTTGTGAAATTGCTTAATAAAACGTTATACACCATGTTCATCGTATCTGTAATGCTCTAAAACTTTATTCTGCAAAATATTTACTATTTACAATTATTTAGATAGATAAATGATTAAGAACTCACGACTTAAGATTTAAGTGAAAAATAAAATGTATCTAACCTTATTATTGTTATGTTTTATTAATCCCTCTATAAATGAGAGCAGCTTTATCCTATAAACACACGAACTATAAATCACAACGTAACAATCAAACTAAGACCATCTTCACGTTTCCACGAACAATCTAACATGAGTTAAATTACGTGACCGCTAAGTACGCAAACTCCATTTTGTATTCCACTGACGTTATAAGTTCCAAATCTACGTCACGAGGGTTAAACAATAACTGTAAATTAAACTGAAAACTCATTAAGCCCCGGGAGGGCCTTCGATACGGATGAAGTAAATCATGGTTACGTAATCGACATTTAATTTGTTATTGGATAGTTGTTTGTGTAAAAACAATGTACATCGCTTGTAAGCTTGTTATCAAATTTAATACCAGTAACTTTATAGCAAATAAGGTTTTGACGATGATTAATTTGTTTTACAAATTATTCTGCGAGTGATTTTCATCAATCAGTTTGTATATTTCAATCTTTTTCCCTTAAATTATTATCTTATCACGATGATAGATATTCGCAGTGACCTGCATAGGAAAGTCATTCGAAACGTGGAGTAAGGAAACCATCAATCAACATTTAGTTGATATAGCCACTTGGAACACGATTACCGCAAATTGACGCTGGCGCTTTTCCAATTCTATTATAAGAACCTACACAGACAGAACGTGAGATGAATAACGAACAGGAACAAATAATTTTATAATGGCTTTGAATTCCAAAGACATTCTCATTTCATGACACTTCAAGTTGCTGGCTACATTTCAGTTTACATCAAAGGGCCTACCTTGCCGATATGTTTACATTAATGATATTTTTATTTTTATTTAGCTGTTTTGGTTGTATTATAATATTATATACAGAGCTAAGTATATAAGAATTATAGCTACAGAATTAAACGTATTGTCCTTGAAACAATTCAAACAAGTTCATATTGGAATCTAAACAACGTTACAGTACATCAACGATTCTAATGCTTAATAGAAATAAATTAATAAAAGACTCGTTCAATTTTAATACTCTTTCAAAGAGTATAATTAAACAATTTCACTTCATTGTTTTCCGATATTTGTAATCGATTGACAGTTGTCAGTTCATATATATCGTCCATTGTTTAAAAAACATGACAAATAGCATCAATTACTGCGCACGTTTGGCATGTCGCCACGGTCGACAGCCTCGCCTTGACCAAGATCAGAACATTTGCGATCTTTAGATCATACATGCATGTGAATTGTCAAAATTACTCGCATATCTTATTCAACACGCAACACATTCCCTTGAGCTTCAATGTAATTGCTTCATTGTTTTCAATTTGCATACTATTGTTTCAATATAAGACAATTTTGGAACACACAACATTTATTTCATAAAGGCCAGTTCGACTAGAGTTTATGTAAAGTTAATCAAACGAAGTTCTTTGTTAGGAATTGGGTATTGACAGTTTTATAAATAATAAAGCCTCGATCCAATACAGCTGGTTCCGCTCTCACGTTTATTTCCTTCCTTTTGAAACGCTTTAAACGGCTTTGTTATTTCAAAGCTATATCATAAATTTCGTAGATTGTATTAATATTCCTTCCTCGTATTTAGTTTCGCTAATATTTTTATCAGCCGTGACCTACTTGCTTGTGCGGAATACGGCTTGTTTATTTAATGAGATTGAATGTCCTTATACGTATTATAATAACAATATTGTTTCCAACGTCACTCGTGTAGAAACAATATGACTCGTTTAGAAACGCACTGAATAACATGCAATAAGCTACAAATTATAATAACTATAAATTATAATTTTCAGTTACAATTATGACCAATATAAAAGATTGGCTCAAACTTCGCAAAGAGTATTCAAGACACTCGTTAAATAACAATAAAACGGTTGATATAAAACTATGAAATATAATAAGCATAAATAATGTTAATTATATAATTGCCCTATTGTTATGCAGCCTATGAGTTACGCTTATAATTATGGAACTGAAATACATTCTTTTAATGAATATAATTAGCTTTATATATTTATATTTGCATATGGTGAAACTTTGTAAAGGTTTTCTTCGGATATACGGATACTTGGCAGTTTGCCCAACGACCGTATCACAGAACTGCACAGCTGTATTCAGAGATGGTAATACAGTTGTATAAATAATGTAAGATACTGCAATATTCAAATGGATAAAGTATTGGTTTAACGCGCTCTTGTAGACGTATTGACGTCGACTAAACAAGCTTTATATAATTCATTCAAATTGCCCACTCTTCTTGTGAGGATATCGGTGTTAGCCATTAATTCATCCTTATTTCAACGATATATTATTAAATTAAAATATATTTCTAATGCTTAACTCTTAAAACTCCTATGGTACCGATCGTTGCAAACGCTACCTGCGTTTTTTTCCCCATTTTATCCTCAACGTTGGGTGTACAATAGAATCGATAATATGTAAAGTTCGACAACACATTCGCAGCGACCCTAATGTCACATTCAATAGGTGACATTGTTAAATTTCTTTCATGACTTGATCAATCAAATAAAAATAATATAAACAATAAATAAGAATTGAAATTAAAATGCAGGTGGCTAATATGATATGACGTAGAGTAGAGCGCTATTTCGGTTCTTATAATGTAATAAAGAATTATACATTACGGAACAATTCACCGTGAGATTCTGAAGCGACACATTTCATCTCGGATATTATTTTCGTACTGTCAGCGTTTACTGTCAGTTGTTTCAGCATAATGAGGTCTACATTTTGCGTGAGAAACGAACGCGTGGGAATTCACGCCTAGGTTTTTGGCAAATTTAAACAATTTTACATTTTGTTTGGTTTATATATAATTTTATGCTCTTGTGATAATTTGATAGATACTATCTTTATTGACATACATAATAAACATGTTGCAATATGTATTGAAAAGTAAGAACGTTATTGAGCATATAAGACAAAATTTGATAAGTTTGAATCATTAGTAATTGCAAAATATAGCATGTATAATAATTAAATGAACAAATAAGACAAGACTTGCTGCTGCTTCTTCTTGTTGTTTATTAATATTAGTCACTTTTATTGACGTCAAATCAGCAAAACTGACTATGGAAATTTATTAAATACCGTAGACGTAGCTTGCGGTTTGAATAGTCTATTAGTCACACAATAAACGACATACGACTAAATCTTCATACGAGCTGATAAGTCACGTAATGTTAATAGATAAAATATAATCGGGTCAGTGACCAATGCAATAAGCCACAAGGGAAATTAATGTTCTACGCAGCGAAATTCCCTTGGTAGGGCTGTCGAGTCACAAGGCGGAAATTCCGAGTGGAGAAAGGGATCGGGGACCTTTTCAATTATACATACCTACGTTTCACGTAATATTTCGATTGATATAATGTATGTAAATCGAGTGAGGAATGTGTGACGGAACACGTTTTAGTCAGCTACTTGATAGCATCTTTGGGGGTTAGCGCTTATGTATACTGCGTAGCTATAGCTCTATTATAACATTTTTGGTATGAAGGAAGAAATTATTCTATAGAACGAAACCGTACTTTACGTTTCTCATACGTGGATGACCCTATGTAAATAAATACTATTATTATTCGGTCGATAATGACGATTGCTCGGCCTCGCGATAAGAAGAAATAACTATTGCTTCAATTTGATTCGTTCGCGTACGTTTTTATAACTGATTATTTTTAATTATCTACGATTTGAAATGTGATAATTAAAGCCATGCTCAATGAATGCAATTTCGGCTCAATGTTACATCATTTTAGCAAACATCAATATTAAAAACTGTTGTGCGCGTCCTTAAAGAGGTTTAACTCTCTATCATCTATAAGATTCGAGGCAAAGTATCAAAACTTAAATATAATAAGTTTAGAGACTGCAATGCAGTGTTTGCTCGGTGAAGGTCGATTTCAGTTTAAGTTAAGCACAACTTTAATTTTAAATTACAAACTTTCTCTAAAACTCTAGAGATTAATTCAATGTAAAATATTCCTTCAATATTCATTGTAACGTAAAGAAAGTAACTTACTGCCAAAAAGACGTAATTAACTTCACAAATTGAATCATCGTTTTTTAAGAAAACACGTTTCTTACCTGCAACAAAGAAAAATAATTATAATTATTTCAAAGTAACTTATCTTTAAAAACATTACACAACTTTAAAAGTTATCATTGTTTTTTAAGAATAATGAGTAACAACAGATTATTCGAGTATTATTTCTGATAAGATAATGATAATTTCAAACGTTAGAAAAAAGATAACAAATGTTGAACGTTAATCACAAACTATATTTAACGCAAAACCCAAACACAAAAATATATCGCAAAGTCACTGAGTTAATTAAATAAATGGAGACGAGGAGCGGTTATCGCGTGGTCTTTAATCTTAATAGGTTATAGTGTATCTCGCAATGAACAGTTATGTACACTGAGTCAAAACACGAATAATGTCCAGCATCTATCCGATATCATGAGCACTCCTCTACACTTGAGTCTGCATTCAAATTCTACAGCACTCAAGCTCCCGGTTGAATGGATACTGTCAATAAAATTTATTCGAATTAATTGGATTTCATATCAATGCGGTTTTTTATCCAATTACAAAGTTCAATGATAAATGTAGGTACATTCATTGATTTTTCATATCGCAACGTTCGATGTGACCTTTAAACTATTGTTTACCAAACCTCTTAAAAATATCCGTCCATACGCGGATGTCGATAAATTTATAAATTCGGACAGATTATTATCAATATCTGAGAATAATACTGTTAGATTATATATTTATACTCTTATCTAACATACACTTATCAATAATTAATTTATATCACAGAGATAATACATGTAATCTCGAGATAGCATCGACATTTAATGCGAATGCAAGTCCGCCATTAAATAAACATGACAATTTGAAATACAATCTAAATAAATGGAAATGAACAGGAATTGACACAGGTGCGGTTGACGTTAATAATTGTTATTATATCTTTTCTAATTATTATAACTATAATATAATACGAAGTTGTTAAGTCAAAGGACAATCGTAGTAACGAAAGTAAATAGAGTCATGTTTATCATCAATTTGAATGACTCAAGTAGCAATAAAAGCATGATGAACGAGCGTTTAGCTTATAATCTTTGTATTGAGGTCAGAATAAATCCATCCTTATTAGAGGTATGTAGTTATGGTACTGTCAGCGGACCCCTCGCGCAGCGCCGTATGATCGATAGAGCTTTTGAAAAGATTGATGTCATATAGAAAGTGTGCACTTTCCAACCGTAGTTAACGTTTCTCAACCAATTTATAAGCTCCATAGTACTCGTATATGAGTTATGACACAAATATCTTGGCGCCATCTTACGTATTTGTTCAAGGTCTCGGAAATTAGTTAATGGAAAGTTATAGCTTACGTGATTCAGCAAGATTGTTTAAAATAAACTGGTTTGCGGTATGCGACTACATTATCATACAATTTATTTAGTTTACAAAGCCAAATGTATATATCAGTATATTAATAATATTCATAGACTATACAATAAATGTAATAAATACAATTTCAATTATAAGTCTAGTATTTCCGCTAAACAAACAACAATAACGGTGCAAATATATTATTTAATGATGTTGAAATATTAACGCAGCTGTTTATACACGTTCATGAATATTACATGATTATGGAATACGAATTGAATTCCAAAATTGAACAGGTAAGACATATCATACGGTGTAAAATCATGAATAAAAAATGGCTGAAACCCTGTTTTTAATATAATAGAACCTCTGAAAGCGGTAGCCGTAATGGATTTTAATTTCCGATAGCCTAACATAATAAATTATAGTCTGTAAAGGCAATGGCCCAAAAGGGTGTGGTCATCTCATTTGCGGATGTCGTCAATTCAGAAGGCATTTAATATTTAAATTAGCGAAAGTCTGCGCCGTATTGTGACACCATCGCGTTCCGTGTTAAATGTCTCGTGAATAATTAATCTTTATCACAATTGTTATCTAACTATGTATTTTTATATACTTCTCAATTCTTGTTTTTACATTTCGGTTTTTCCGCAACGTCCGTTTACTTTATTAACAATTATCTATTTTTCAACCAAAACCCAACAAAAAGTATTTCACAAACTGATTCTATATTACATACCGTTATAAACAAAGCTTTAACAATACAAAGATAGTATCTACGTGTTATTTTAACAGCTGAAACTCATTTAAACGATCACATTTACAGCCACGTGGAAGCATTTATCTTGTAATACAAGCTGCGTCAGAAATGTCACGTTAGCAACTATTTTAGCATTGACAAAAAGTTATGAAAGGGGTCATGTTTCAAATTCGTAATAAGCCAACGCCATATACACAGTCAAAACAAACGAGGACTTATCTTACAGCTATTTAAAAGAATTTGGACATCTGAGCTGACTCGTTAAAGCTACCAAAACACATTATCATTCCTACGTAGGAGTCACATGCTAGTCAGGTCAACTTTTTACACTAACTAGAAGGTAGAAATATACCAACCTTTGATAAATTGTATGCGATAATAAAGGTCACATGAAACATTGGCAATTAAGTGAATAAAAACTGAAGCAATCATTAAACCGTATTTTTAACGTAAAGTTTTGCATGAAAGATATAATGTGAAGAAAACTCACACAATGAGAGTATTAAAAACTTATTTTAGCGGAGTTTCTAACAATGCAAAAGTATTATTTAACGGTGTAACATCAAAGTGCGGTAGACGAGTTTCCTTATTATTAAAATCGACCACGAAAAGAGCATTAAAAGTTTGGCATGTCTTCGAAAACTTCGCAACTTCTCGGAAGTTGGCAATATCTTACTAAATGCGAATAGAGAGATTTATGTCTCCCAACAATTCCTTTGATTGTTTCTTCGTTACATTTTATAGCATCAATTTATTTGCATGAAATGTCTTATATCACCTTACCCCTATTCATGTAAAATAAAAGTATTTAAATGTTTATGCTATAAAGGAAATTTGAAGCACAAAAACTATTCAGCAATATTAAATTATTCATAATATAATTGTACTTTATTACCGCTTTTACGCTCATATAAAATAATTTTTAAATGACCGCAATAATGTGAGTGGCGGAATCATAAATAACACTTAAGTCTGCGAACTGTCGTCCCAGTAAATTTCGCTATTACGTCATGCTATAATTTTGCTCGGGTCAGGATAACATATTATTATTCTTGAGATATCTGCCAATAGATTCTTATCCCTCATAAAATGAATTGTTTACATTTTTTCTACGAACAAAAAACAGGTACACATACGTCCTGTTCAAAAGAAGGTTCTTTTCAAAAGAAATACAGGGCAATTTTTTGTATGTAAACAAAAAAGCATTGCCTTTCTACACGAAACGCTTTGTGAGCCTTAATTATAAGTAAGAATAACTTCGGGGATATCTTTTGTTACGAGAGGGGAGTTTTTCTAAGCGGGTAACGACCGCGGCAGGTGGTACATTAGTTGGCGGCTGATAAATAAATTTCAACAAAAACTAAAGCAAAAACCGGTTAAAGCAAGGACAAATGCCAATGTCAAATAGAGGTCGATGTAGCATCAAATGTACACTTGGTAATGTAAACATTTTGTACAATCATACATTTTAAAGATATAACAATCGTAATTATAAATCACAGCCACACCTTTAAATATTTTGCGTAACAAGCTATAACAAGACAATTTATCAATGAGTAGTTACAGTTAAATTCAGCTATCCTTCATTCCTCCATCAAGCAACAACGTTAACGACTTGCAATAAAGTTTAAAGGTCTCCTCTTAGCATTCATCCGGTCGAGTCCATTAATATAATGAAGCCACAGTCAGCACATCACGTTTTCACGACCGCATTGCTCCACAAATGGAATGCTCAGTATTATTATTACGATCCAAAACGAATTGACACTGTTTTTTATCGGGCCAGGTAGCGCAACAAAACCGCCGGGGAACCGGTCCGGAGAAAAAAATCTCTTTGTTGAGCATAAGACATAAATCATGCAGACTCACGACCGGTTCGTCGCGTATTCCCGTCTCGACTTCAGCCGCCTAATGAACCTTCAATCAAGGTCGATTCTTCGGAACGTTGCTAAATTACAACCTGCTTTAGATGGCTATTAAGCATTCCGAACCTAACCGCATTTGCCAATGTATGCACGTGCTTTCCGTACGGTACAAGGATCGCTGTTGTGTCGAAACTATGAATACTAATGATAGAGAGCATTATTAACACTTCTCGGTTAAAACATTACAGCCAAGGTAATAACGAAAGTAACTTGAGAGCCAAATATTGTGTGAAGTTGAACAACAAACATTTCTCATTAGAGGAGTAGCGCGAACAGAGGCATTGTTCTCCGAGAGGACATAACGGACTGTGTCGGATTTGCGTCAATGCTTCCAACACGACGACCTTTGGCAGCGCCTTACATTGTTTTTATAATGGCCCCTTATATATTGTGTTATCCATAGAAATATCTCAGATATTAGCTATGTTTTTCTAAATATTTTCCATTACATTAATTTAGAGAGACTTATCTAATTAAATTATTATTTTTTCAAGGCAGCAAATATAACAGCCCATAATTGATCATGACCAATAAAATTATAATGCTAAGTTGTATAGTAGAAGCAATCTAGTCTTTCGAGAAGCCGTCAAATATATTTTTTCACCTTCCTATTAATGTACAAAACATGAGCATAGAGCTGTTATTATGAGTTCATTGGCCGGCGGACCTCGGACCAATTCGCGACATGAGATTGAATAATAAGTTGATTGCGAATGCGAGCAAGCCCAAGGCCGGCTGCCATTACAGCGCTGCAAAGCCGCCATTTTGAGCAGTGCACCCACCGTTTCAATAATTTTGTTACTAGATATGACCCAGTTCAACTATTCAGACCATTATACCAATTACGCTTATATTCTAGAACACGTACGCTACGTAGTAAATGCTTTTTGCATATTGCTAATCATTTGCATTGCTATTAACAGCTGTTCAACACACAATTATATTGTGTGCTAACTGTTCTTCGAAAGTTCGACTATTTGAAATATAGTATTGTTATCGAGTTATATTATAAATACACTTCAGGGAATTAATTAAATCACAAAAATATAATTAATAATTATGTTATGACGTCATCTTAAGCTAGATACTGTGGAAAATTTTTATGGCTCACTCAGTGGTGTAACATTACAGAAATGTTTGTAATTGCTTGTGATTGTAGGATGCCATAACGTAATTGCTGTAATTAAATAGACGTAGCGTGGGCCTCTCTGAAGACAAACTACTGATTATCTCTTTCAAATAGAAAATTATTTAACTTTCCGTTTTTACTACTGAGATTTATATGAAATAAAATATTATATTACAGTTGTTTGCCCTTTCCTGCCTATAAGCTAAATAAGACAACGTTGAGTAAATAAGGTTATTATAAGACTGCACATATAAAACAACAACAATAATTGATATTATGCAATTCTGTGCAAAAATATATTGTATTAAGTTTGCAACGTAATATTGTCCTTGATATTTAAATAAAGTTTAATTAACGAAGAATAAACATATAATCGTGTATTCATATCCTTATGAAGGATGATAAAACAATGAAACATTTAAATGTATCGTTATAATTAATTGAACATCAAAACTCAATTAATGAACCGAAGATGAGCATGTTTAGCAGCGAATAGTGATCGTGATGTTAATTGATTTAACCCACTTGAATGTCGATTCGCTCTACCAATTGATTGCAACAAGCGATAAAATGCAATAAAACATTGTGGGGGATACGATCTACAAGAGCACGAAAGACCTCGAACGTCAATCAACGTTCTATATAAAATGCAACTCATAAATAACGTGCTAAATACGTTTTACATCCATACACTATTTATTATTCAGATTATCGGAGACGTGCTGATAATTATCGCCTAAAGGTCAATGAAACAATCACAAACAAAATCATCGTTAACCTTGAGTGACCGCCACCTTGTAATAAAAGTCTGTTTGATCAATTACGTTCGCATGGTAAAAAATTTACGAAGAAAGAAATAGTCAAAGTTATTTCGAAAACCATTTAGATATACGAGCCCAATCAAAGGAGTAACGACTTACGCAGCCGCCGACATAAAAACTGGGCAGGTTCTAAAAAAAGGGTTGTGATAAATTTTTCTTGGAACCGATTACGATTCAACGGCAAATTCTCTTTAAGGGGGCCATGAATCCACACGCTTAGAATCGATTAGAAAGAGATGGATGTATAAGATTATCCAGACAGCCATATATTGTTGTTCACGCAATGACTATTATAAATATGGCACAGCCGGTTTTGTGTAGACATGTGTAGGACAAATAAAAGTCATAACGGACTGAGATCATAATTGTGTGAAACCCATATTCTGGGAGGAATGTTTGATGTTGACATACCTATTAAAATGAATTCCGAGAGCTAAGCTGTCCTAACCAAACGTGAGTCACAAATCACAATGTGTTCCAATTGTATATTCCGTTTATACTCGATGACACTTCATAACGCAATTTAGAAATAAACTGAGTTAGATAGATAAGAACGTCCATTAGACTTTAAATCGATTCGAATCTGGATAGGAATCTCAATAAATTTATATATGGGTCCGTTACTGTCTGCTCAATAAATTTTGAAATAGAGATAAGTCTGACAGATATACGAAAGGCTATTACCTACTAACTGCTGATTTGCTGAGCTTATGGAACATAAAGACGATGTGTGACTTAGATAGACAACCCTACCGGTTGGGCTAACGGTAAAGCGCGGTGAAAGTATACATATTGCCAACGTAATGTTGACTCAACTATGTAACCATATAATTTGCTCCAAATTGGATTTTATTGTACGATGACAAACCATATTATATTACAACTACACCACGGAAAAATACTTATCCTATTGTTTTACATAGAGCGTTGGTAAATATTAAATTCTCCTATTTTCCTTAAATAAAAGAACAAATTGAGGTCTCCAATATTTGTAGGCTCATTATTCGAGTCCAAACCGCAAATATTCCACGGAGAACGACGGTGATGCATCCGCAAAATACGATTAGATTATTATTGAGCAATACCTACACGCAATTTATATGCACGCGAATAAGCTGAGCTGTGGGCGAAAAATATGTAAATGGCTATTTATGCAGTGAGCAGAACCGGAAACTGTATAATATTCTTAACTAGCAGTCTTACTCGGCCACAACCTTCTACAACAGGTGTCTACTATCCCACGACATGCAATACGCAACAATAAAGTTAATTGTAAATATTAAAATTCTCATTAAAATCTTAAAACGAAGCATAGGTACCATTATATTGAACATTTTTACAGAACTAGCGATTACTGCCGTTCACTAAAATATACCATGGAAACGGTATCTTAAATTTGCAAGTCTACATTGAATCTGTAGATCGATACTATTTGAATAAATGTTATCGAATATAAATAGGAGTATAGATTCTCGGCGCGTTCACGGCCGCGTTATAAGCAGGCATTGTTCTTTACGTAACTACGTGACGCTCGCGATGCGACTTATTATGCTTACGCAGGTGCTAGTCGGTTTTCACGGTGTCGATTTCCCCGACCATTGTTCTGATAATCTTAAAGCTAATCTATGCTGCATACATTTAGCATATTTTTATATCGTTCCCATTGTAATCATTGTAGGTTCACCGCGTTGTTGAATCATTAAATTTTAAACGAATTAGTATTGTTTTACTTACAATTTAGAATAATGCTGCTTAATGCAAATTATTTATGATGATGTCATGATTTAGACTGCTAGTTATGAAATCTTATAATTTAGTTTATATGAATAATTTAGGTGTAATATATCAAGTGTTTACGTGGCTCTATAAAAACTTTATACAATTATCAACAACGTCTGATATATTATTGCAGAAAACGATTCAACAAAAAGCATTATCGTTCACGTTACAATCTATAACATAAAAGATTACTTTACAACTATAACGATATTTCTAAAAAAGAACAGAGACCAATACTAATAAGTGTTATAAAGCAAGAATACACATAGAAAGCCCATTAAGAACATGACGAGGGCGAAACAGCGCGCTTTTGCTTCTTGAGCCGTAGTGATTCACGTCTTACGAGCTGCGTGTCACTGACCTTCACGTAATTGTAGCCGGATGCGCATGTTACGATTTAAGTGCTCGATAATTTCGTTCCGTTCTCAAACTGGTTGCCGCCAAAACATTGTTTTCACACCTCGCATCACCTCATTAGAATCAGGTGGATTAGAATTTAGGGATCGGGGTGAAAACATCGCATTCCGGCACGATTCTCCCACCCCACTGAACTAAACGTGCGCTCATGACACATACCCCCTCGCTCCCTCCGACGCCGGGTGGGACCCGGGCGCCCTCCCCACAGGCTTCGCCGGCATGCAAATTTAATATTGTTACTTATTCCAACTTCACAAGGGCACTGGTATAAACTGTAGATATCTAGATGAGCGGAACGTGTTAGCGTGCTTGTTTTTGTATTCGTGGGGAGTAAATGAAGGGGTGATTTCATTTCACATTGAAGGGCATCATTATTGTTCGTGAAGAGTCAGGGAGCGAATTATCGGTTACCGAGACGATCAAATCTTCAACCTATCGATAAACAACTTCATATTCAAAATCATTCATAGATTCGACTTATTTAGAAAACGAATATCAAATAAAATTAAAATTTTAAATATTTGAACATCTAGTAACAGAATCATCTAATATAGATGAGACCTTGGAATAGTAAAACGCAGATAAGATACCAACTTATAGTCCTAATGCAGGAAATTACGGAACACGAGTGCATTTAGCAGCAAATATGTAAAGTTATGCAAACTGCGCACTGGCGTGAATATATACGCAAATTTCACGTAATATCACAACGAGAATGAAAATTGCTTCGTTATATAATAATATACGAACCTATCTCCACTAATTAATCTTTATGCCGAAAATATGTGTTCGCTACACGAAATATTTGTAGTGAAACCAGTTTTTAATCATTTTGTCTATACCTAGTTAAAATGTTAAATGTTATCGAACGCATAACCAAAATATCGAACGAGTTTTTAATTTAAAACAAGCACTCAATTAATTGTGGCCTTAAATTTATGGTAATATTGACCTCGAAACCGTGCATTAAAGTCTCCAATATAAAGTATACCGACATCAATTTAATAAGTCAGATAAGACATTTAGGCTCTTATCGTTCGGTTTCGGAGAAAAATCCTTACGAATTGTAAAGTTATGATGTCAATTAAAACCGGGTTGACAAGTTATAATGTTTATTATTGCAAGAAACAGTTGATATTTTTGTAGTAAATTTTAATTACTGTATTCGTCGGTACTGTTATTGGATTTTTCCTTACTTATGTTTTCACGCTGCATTTTATGACCACGTGTTAATTAAATACATATAAAAAAGAATCAGCAACAACAATGAGAAATGTAAGAAGTATATTAATTTACTGGTGGTATTACCAATGCCGTATGGGATAGTCGGTGTATTGTGTATTTATTTATTTATTAAACTCCTACAACACAATAAAAGTTTTCACGTTAAGATTTTTCATTAAGCCGCGTAATTGAATTTTAAATAAAAACGATAGTGGGAGGACGTAGCCAGGGGCACAATGATGGTCGCAAAACCAATTAAAAGCAAATTGTTCAGTAAACAAGCAACGCGGAACGCTGAACCAATATCCGAATTCCGTTTAACTTACACAAAGGACTGTCGTTTCCACCGTACTGAGTTACCGACTGTATAATTTGTACATATACTACACCAAATTAGTGCCTCTTCAAAGCTCCACATTAACAAAATCTACAACTGGCTGCAATTACTTTTGTATAGAAATATTTGTATGAATATTAATATTCATCGACGCGACGCTCTAAGTAAATAATCAAGAACGCTGACAAAACAATTAAAAGTATGTACAACCATCCACTAAATCAGTTTCATTAAGCTCACAAATAGTGCATTCTCCAACAAAACGGACGAAAGTTCCTTGAACAAGGGAAAAGTTGAAACAATCCGAGCAATATTTGTTTGGCCCTTCAGTGTTCACAACTTTGAAACCAATATAAAGTTCGCCACTGTTTGTATACTTAACATTGTTCCTCTGGGTTATGACTAAGTCCTTAATGTAACATGTTAGACAAGTAAGATTTTTAGATAATTGTAATTTCAACAAATTTCGAAAGTAACTATAACCTTATAATATTGGTCCTTATAAAATTTCGGCATTGAGACGAAAATAAAACAAAGGAAATAACAAAATCCTACAATGTTATGTTAAAGGTCAATTAACGTTAAAATTATGTCACGAAATGCCATTAATACACAAGTTACATAATAATAAACTCAAACGAGAAACTGATTCTACACGATTAACATTTATTAATAAAATTGAGAAATTATGCGAATGGTAACCGTTCGTATACAAGGTGTCGGACACCGGCTCTTTATTATGTAAATACACATTGGTCACGGTTACGAAATTTAATTTATTTTGAATAATTCAAGAATAATGAACGCGACTCGTTCATGAAAATTACAATGTCAAAAGAGGGAGCGGTTGCCTCACAAAAATTAATTACGTATGCCACCGTGTTTTCAATCCAGTTTGAACCGGTTGTAATTATGTATAATGTTAGACTCTAATTAATAATCAAGTCTGGATTATCAACTTTACAGATGGTTTAAAATAAAGAGTGTTATTTATGCAGATAGAAGACCAAGAACTCCCTAAGTCATCCCAAAAAGGTCAATTGAAATTACCATCAAACTGTAGATAATATACTGCACACGTTCGCATGATTTACATGACACATTGAAGCCCCTCGGAGGGTCGCAGCCAATGACGTCACATCGCGCCTGTCACGAACACAGAGCAGAATGAAAGCCATTTTATCAACCTTTATCGTGGATACAATATTTCAGTCAAAGGATAACCTTTTAGACGAAGAACGCACGTTGAATTTAATTTCTTATTTGTCGACGCGGTGTGATAGGAATAGAAACGACAGCATAAGCCTCTATGCGGTGAATTTATAAATCAGATATTTAGAAGAAAGAAACCTTCTTATTATGTCCTGTAGAGTTAGGTAAATGAGTGGGCATTAAGATAACGACTAGAAAATACCTTATAAAGAAAAATGTTGTTCAAATAATATAATATTAAATCTTATCTGTCATAAAGCATCCACCTCAATACTATTACAATAATACAAATTCAATATAATACAATTTAAATGTAGGAAAAAACTGTGTAGTAACGTAAATAGTACGTGACAAATAAAAGTTCATGTTTTCGTGTGAAAAACACACATGTTCCGATTCCATTTCATCGTAAATGGACGTCATCCATCTCTACTGCAATCGCACCGACCCGTCCATTAGAGAAAGTATAGGACAGAGCTCGGATTTATATCCAACCCACAATATATAAATCAATTGCTGTTTTATTTCCCATAATACCAAGGCATTGCGAACTAGCAATATACGGTGTACGTTACGGTATGGATTATTAGCAGCTGTATGTGTATTGTTCATAGTTAATAGGTTTACTGTGTTTAACACTATGAGTAATAAAAGAAAGTTAGCTTTGAGCTATTTTTATAGACTTATAAGTCATTTTGAATGAGTTCATCACAGCTATAGATATGCTTTCATATGTCCTCAGTAATTACGTACATTGCTAAACATTTAATACGTAGCAGTCAATAGGGCTCTCATTGAATGCACATCCAATTTCATTGCAGACTAAAGCAATGCACCTGAATGGTTGAATCTTCTATTAAGCACCCGGGATAGATCCCATGAGAGCTTTTGAGGCTACAATATAACGTGTAATCCATACTAAACCTTATGCCCAAGGCACCATTTATTAAGCTTTCAACCGTCGTTCTCGCTGAGTTACTATTTGATTAAAACCTATATTCAGTTTTGTTACATGCTGGTTTTGATTTTGAATAGTATTGTTAGCTAAATATCCGCGAATAAAAATTAATATCTCATGATTTGTTGTATTAATTTCAGCTACTATCGTCATTTAAAAACGTATTAAAAAATAACAATCCAACAAAGAAAAAAGTTCTATTGTTTCACAATTAACATCTTAAGGAAATTAATATTTTAAATTATAAAGATAACAAAGCAAATCCGTATCTATTTCTTCATAACTAAATAATTTTATAATTGGAATACCACGCAGATGACTAAGTTCCACAATAATTCCAGTTTTCCTTATTGTTTCCTTTAGGCAAAGATAAGCTATTTTTAGAATTACCACAAGCATTACTAGCACTCGCTTTAATTATATAGTATTATTATCTCAAATTTGTTTCTGATATAGAAATGTCGTCATTTATATAACTTGCAAAAACCAAAGTTTCCATGTAGAACCACTGTGAGATCCAAGTAATGAGAAATTGGTTAATTCATTGAGACTAGTCTATTATTTAACCAAAAAATCTAATAGTGATCAAACGGTACAAGCTACTTTTGGATATAAGAGCGGTCAGGTAACTTTAATTTAATATTTATTTGTCTATTGTCTTTAATTATTACCTGCTGGTTGGGGCGGCGTGGGTTCCGTAGCGGTTATTTGACCGTTGTTCCTCACAGCTGCCTTTTTTCTACCTCCTGTCGTTGCTGGACTCTTGGTAGCTTCTCGCTCCACTCTCTGTAAAATAATCATATTATATTGACATCTTTCTAAGTAACATTTTTTCTACTTATAGTAGTTTTAATTATAATATAAAAAATGTCACATCATAGCTTGTTTAGTGAAGTATTAATTAATCGTAATTTAAACCCTCATCAATACTATTACAATACAAATTCTAAAAGTATGCACAAATTAAGGCAATATTTATTGCCTTCATAAGATAATGATAATGTTTTGACTGTTCGTGATTAACCGAGCGTTCTGCGGTCTCATTAAAATGTAATTTAGGCCGTTTCTAATCTTCGACGTCGCATCCGCCATTTGTAATATCATAAAACAAAATTTATGGAACGGAATAATTTAAAAGTTGTGGTGGAGAATAAATTCTCTATTTTTGATCAATTTCGCCACATAATATACCGATTATAGTTATATGGACTTCTAACTTTTCCCTAGATCTTTAATTACCTACAGAAAATGCGTGATAAATGTTTTTATGTATTGATCGATTTTAGTAGGCTGAGTCAGCATTCTTCACGGGCGCGAGGCTAAATATTGCGGAGTCAGCGCCGCACCTCCCTGTAAGTGACTTGCTTGAACCGTTCACTGCATTTATCGTGATTGATAAACGATAGTGATAAGTCCTATTAGAATTGTTCCATTCATTTGCACCGCCTGTTCAATCCAGATGTGACAAGACAAATAGACGCTCTCCGAATTAATTTACACTCGGAAAGTTATTAAACCCGCTTAAGTCTTATTTCATAAATCAAGCTCAATGACAATATTGATGATGATTAATGATTACGTAAAGAATGATCAACATTACTTATCAGTCTGGAATTTTTATCTTACATAATCAATTTGACTTTACTTATAATACAAACGTATCTCATATTCCTCGTAATTGCAATAACTAACAATATTGCACGGTATTAAATTAAATCAGCTTTAATCATATGACTATTATGGTTGAAGTTTTGATTACGATTTCATAAACATTTACTTTTTTATCATAACAGTGGTATAACGATAAGATTATTAATAATATAATTAGAACAGCTCAGGTGTAGATGTAATAAAATGTCTTTGAAAATATGAAAAGAGCGCAGGGTACTGACACGACATTTTTAGTACTTAAGAAAAATGGGGCAGCTGTGGTTAGGGCTGACTAATTCAAAACTGTAACAGTTTTAAAATCCTTAAATTTCTCATCTCCATATTTTTGATTGTAATATTCTCTGCAACCTGAAATCCTTGTCATAAAGTGATACTTAATCATACCGTTTGCATGTATCGATTGGATTCACACATCGTAATACCAACTTATAAATTAAAGAGGCCATCCAAGTATTGAATTTTTGTAGCTCGCAACCCTAGATGGGCGGGCGGTCCCTGGGGTGGGGAAGAAGCCGGCTGTTTATGTGCACAAGCTCGAACATTATGCTTTGACAGCGCGCTGCGTCATCGGGAAATTGACAAACAACCAGTTTATGGATCTAGGAAGCATTTTGATAGCTATCGTGTTAAGTAAACTTCGTTGTGTCGGCGCTTTGAGTTAGAAGCTTATATGTTCTATGCTGGGCTTCAACGTGATATAAATGTTTAATTATGGTTGCTAATTCTGATTCAAACTAACGGCTCTCCGATATTCATGATTAATATTCCAAAATGCATTACTTTACGAACACATTTCTTGGTATCCCCTAGTAGACAACTTTTATTTATAATTTCTTTCTGTATAGTGTAAAACAAGATTTATTACAGGAGCTATTAATAGATCAATGAACTAAAACGTATAAATGTGATCAAAGCAGAACGATTAAATAAATAAACATTAAATGAATCACATCCTTCGCCATGTTTCGGTTGTAAAACATTTCAATGATTGTAAACATTTCGTTCAACGTTTTAAAAGGAATTATTACTTTACTATTAACTGATTCATGCAACAAATCAAGCAATTATATTTTACACCATGGAAGTATATTATTACTGTTTACTCTCAATTAATTTTGATCACGTACCTAGCTATACTACAGAACTGGAATTAAATCCATTTCTCTTCGATATATATTAATATAAAATCGTTAAAATGGCTTGTTATGGCGCTCACGTATTTTTAATCACATTAACAAAGTACAAGTGAAAGTACTACGTATGATATAGAAAGTGTGGCCGTTTGACTGACCTACGCAATGTGACGAAGTAGGCCACGACGATTGCACAACCAAGATATTCTTTACGAGTATAGCGGAAATCTGATACTCTGGCCTTTATATTATTGTCTTTTTAGGCTTAATTAGTCTCTCTTATAAATAAATAAAACCATAGTTTAAGAAATCCCAAACACGATAAAATTTTGCTCTAGTTTCAGGTCTGTGTAGAAAGTTTTGACAGTTCAAATATTCTTTTGAATTTTCAATTTCACAGCGCTTCAGAGACTATAGTTTATATTATTCATACATTTATACAGAGCCTAACGGATGTTTTGAATGCTTTGTAGCTTGCGCGCTTTTAAAGACTTAGACGCAAGCTTTTACTTGCAACAATATAAAATGGCATTACATATAGTAATACGTAGTCAAATTCAATCAATGTCCAATTCTTTTAAAGAAAACGCTAATACAATGCTTCTATTGATTTATATATATAAAGCGATTTTTTTACAGAATGTAATTAATTATGAAAACACCACTAGCCAAAATAAAAGTAAAGGCTTAAACTTATATTGAGCTCGTCGATAAACCCTGCACCAAATTCGTTGTTATAAAACGCCATCTAGTAACAAATAGCGTTAACACATTAACATGCAACATGCAATCATTAAATGCTTCACTGTGACTCATAAAAGAAGGTCACATTACAGCGTTCGCGTGCAACGAGGGTGAAGTAGCAATTTCTTCATATCACTCCCCGCTGCGCCCCAAGTCCCAACCCCTCGCGATTTCACTTGACACTAATGAGTGACACAGTACAAACTACACAGGCGCGAGTGCACACGCCTGTTGGATGCCTTTACACCTGCTCCTTGCTCCTTCGTCCTCGAGAAATACGCATAGTATTTAATTACGAAATTTTCCATTTTAATTTCACGCCTCCGGTCGAGAGTACTTTGCTTTAATGAGACACGTAGAATTGAATTATTCAACATTACAGTTGGGTGCTTTAAATAATTATTTTACTCATAGTTGAGATTATTTTGTGTTCGTACCGTAATTTTAATGAGTATGTATTTTATTATAGATGTATAAACTTTTCTTTATACTAGAAATACGCGCAAGGATTCATTACAAATAGGTAGATACTAGATACTATTTCCTTATAACATGTGAAAATAGCAACTGTACACAAAGTAGCATTAGAAGTAAATCCCAATTACACTAAAACAGAACGTAATAACACGAAGGCATAAAATATTATTACTAGACAAGCCTGAAACGTGGCGTGCATTAAACGTGCGGCATTTCAGACACGCATAAAAGCAAACGATCCATTTTATGTCAATGTTTTACTTGTGTCAGTCACCTCGGAGCCTGCGACGTGGGCCCTTACTTTGTCTCACCATCGTATTCATTAATATTAATACGTTTTATGGCGCGATAAATAAAATCACAAGTCATTGGATACAACCATGTCTCACCGAGAGTAAATATAGAAAAAGTTATTGTCTAAGATTAGGTAAAAGGTATTATAAAACTTAAAGTAATGACAACAAATATCTGAGAAAGAGAATTGAGTCAATCGACACGAAAAAAAGTAAATGTGACTATAAAAACAGTTACTTTGATTCTAAACCTAATGTTCCATGTAAAAATGCAAAAAAAAAACAATCAAATGATTGGTCTGCAAACCGTCACGAATCTGATTCGTCTAGGTCCCGTACCTAACTGGAAATCACAACATCATACAAATTATTCGAAACTCCAAAATTCAACGTTTGGTTAACTATTATTGTATAGAAAAATATTTAAATGATAAAATAAAAGTAGCATAAATATCTCATAAGATTTCTGAATTATTCTAATGCTCTTGTAGCTATGGTTACCGTTATCCTCTAATGAATATTCAAATAGCTGATATCGATGAACATAACATCCTACACGAAGGCTATCGACCATTACAATCACAACAGTAAAATTGATGTTGTAACTTATAAAGCGATGTAATCAAATATGTTTAACGAGCCAAGCGTAGGTTGCATATTATCGTCGACGTAGAAGCCAGAGGCTTTGTAGAAGGGCCTTTGATATGCACAATAAACAAGATAGGCATTGTACGAGGGTGTAGTGAACCGTGGCGAACAGGTACTGAATATTCCGACGCGCACAATGCATATACATAAACTATACGAACACGATCTGATTGTGTTCACTTAGCAACAGAACACATTCATAACATAGTCAAATCGCAGTTATACAACGAACGGCCATTGTTAAACGTCATGTGAGTTATGTACCACGTAATAAAACTCCCAATACATGATAATAGCGTCATTATAACCATTTTAGGAATTCTAAAAGTGAAAACTTAAAGGAAGTTATAACAGAGTTGATTGCCATTAAAACAGTAAACAAGTTTGTTTCAATAAGGTCAAAGGAAGTAATTTCTCGGAAATTTCACCACGTGTAAGGTTTACCACCTCACTCGTGTAAGGTTTGTCACCCGACGATCTTTGTTGAGTTGCTTTCAAAGAAGCTTATAGCCACGATTTAAATTACTTTAAGAAGTTTATTAAGTTACAGACTTTTTATCCAGTTAGGATCTCGTCATAATATTTTAATCCGGGTATTTTTAATATTCTGGAAAGAAAAGGCTTGTCTGTTTTTTTTGTACAGAACTCGTTTAATAACTGCTACTGCAGACTGCAGTAATGAACACAGATACAAAACATTCAACGTCACAAAGAGAAAGGACGCAACACGAGTACGAGTAAATACTTAACCGATCAAGTTTTTCCTCTCGCTAAGGTTTCGAGTAAAGGCGCCATTTATTTGGCAGAATCGCAAAAGCTTTTCCAAATGAGGACATAAATTTGTCACTAGATTTTATTACATTCGTATTCCTTTTAGAGGTTTTGGTTTTATATTCATTTTATTGTTCCTGGAGACTTATAATTTGATACTTGAATTGTAAACAGAATGAATTATTGTGTGGAACGTGAAACCACCACCAACCGTGAAACCGGTAAATATTAGCATAGAATATAATATAAAAATAAGTCAAAAGATTTATAACGCCTCATTTTCGATTTCATTCCATAAGTAAACTTTCTTAATTCGTATACCTACAAATAAACCATTTATCGACTCTGCTAGGCGCATATGACGGATTTTTTATAAGCTAATACCTTTTATTATTACATTACTACATATAACAAGCAGTATAATTATTATAACTTCGTATTTTATTTGTATATCTTCAAGAAAACACCCCTACCCATATAGGGTATTTGATATCGGGCGAACGACCCACTTAATAGCATTGGCTGATTTATTTTCACTTAGCTCGACTCCCCGTTAGTTTTTGTAGCTACTCGTATATCGATCAGACAATGTTTGCAAAAGTCATTCTTCTTCTAATTTATTTATCACGAAAGTTATTTCTTATTCGCAAATTTCGTTTAAGTCGCAATAGAAAGAGCGTTTTGCGTTTTACACACATTCCGATCACACTATTCATTAGGTACCTTTTTCCAAAACGAAAACTAGCTACCTATTAATTCTTATAAGAACTTCAGAACAAAACAAATAACTTGCTAATTTAGAAACATCTAAAGAGTTGCAAGTAATTTTCGTTGATGCAAGTCTTAGCGTACTACTTATGAGTATAATGAGAAACAAATCAATTACATTAGCATTATCTATCTGCAAGTTACGTAACATAAGCTCATTATGCTACGTAACCGGAGCGGTGGTTCGCCTGACCTTTGGCCGATGCAAGCAATACTACACCTATCTAATCGTAGTACTAACTACTTACATGTGCATAATACAAACTAATTATGTAGCAATACTTATTTTGATACACACAAAACTTCGCTCGAATTAAAAGGGGATCACTGTTTGTACTCAAATAAGTGAATTCATTATTTAGAGAGCCAATAGAATAAGAAAATCAAATTTGTCTTATAAATAGATTCTTATAAACTTGGCTCAATACAAGTTTAATGAGGTTTAACGAAAACTAATAAGTAGGTTTATTTTTATTTAAAAAACCGAGTACGTAATTACACTAATATGGTATTACGATGAGTCAGTTTACTACGGATCGTAACATAGCCATATACAACCGATAAAATACCTTAGTCTGTGGAATTGGATTACAAAGATTACTTTATATAGATATTATTACTAACATATTTGATGATCAGTAGGTACATTTAAACAGTCGTAATTTAACGAACATTTCCTTTGTATAATGATACCGTTTTTTTAAATACTAAGAGGTAATCGTTATTTCTATGTAATTGCTATTAACGCAAAGGTAGTGAGTAAAAACATAACTTGTTTCTAAATTATAAAAATATTGATGTCAATACAAAAAGAAGTGTACCTAATTACGAAACTATACAACAATAAAGGTACCTACAGTCTGAATCGTCTAAAGATAGTCTCCGATATTTGAATGGTTATTATTTTTAATTGACCGTGCACGCAAAACAAATAAAAGTTAACTCTTTAATCAGCAAATGAAATTTGAATCGCATTCGAACCGTGAAGCCACACAAACGAGTTTAGAAACGTTCATAACAGGTTAAGCCAACGATCGATCGACGCGTTACAATGACCCGAAGTCTACTTACACACGATATATCATTCACCGCGATATTCCCGTACATTTCCACGACGATCGTGAGCACAATTTCACAAACAAAAAACTTTCACGTCGCACGTTTATATATAAATACCACGACACCGCGGGCAGGAGCATGCTTGGTACTATGTTCGTACGGGCGACGTGTTCCCGGTACATTTATCTCAATCTTGGAGGAGTGCCGGAGGGCAAGAGTGCACCACGACTCGCCCGACCGGTCCCGCGTCCCGCGCCCGCGCCCCTCCGCCGACCGGTTCCTAGTCCACTACCAAACGTGGATATGCCCTCTCTAACTAGATTACCGCGTAAATAAGGTTAGCTACCGCTGCCGCTATTCAATATTCATCCTATTTAACAATCAAATAACTCGATCGAAATTGCCAAGTTATGCTAATGAGGTTATTAGTTGCAAACATCGTGTTGCGAATAGCATTGCCTCTCTAACTGGACCTTTTCAATTATTAAATTTATTGTATTGATAACGGGGTTTTAATTAACATTTAATTATAATAACTTAAGACAATAGAAAATTAAGGTCAAGCTGGGAGACAAAAACATTTTCTTAAACGTGGGCAGCGAAGCGAGAAATAAATGTAATTTAAAATAACGGTAACCGAACAATTAGCATAATATCAACCTTTGTATATAAACGAACTAATTGGATAAAAGCGCAATTGGTTGGCATAATCATGAAAGCGAGTTATACAATCGTGCTGGAGGATGACGTCAAGCGTCGAGACTTGTTAAATCAAAACAGGAGATTAGCATAATGGCGCATCTCGAATGCAGCGGGCGATTATCGTAAATCGGAACGCAAAGCGCCGTGACTCTGTGAACTTAGCTGCTATCACGCTCACGACTCAGTCTCCGCCAACAGACATCTTCCGCGAAACAATCGCTAGGAATTTTCGATGTCGCTATTCGAGAGACTAATTCTCGTGGCATTAAGATAAAGCGACTAAGCCCATGTATGCGGGCTATGGTTGTATGTTGTCAAGTGAGATTTATTCACGTAGCTAAAACATGCGACGGGGTGGGCGTACGTGGGCTGTAGACCGTAGAAGCCACCTAATATTTAAACCCGTATTTAGAAAATGTATTTACTTCCTAAAACGATCACAACGGTCTGCTTGTAAGGTTCCGTGAAATCTACCTGCTTTTGGATAATTGAGACGAGGAAGTTGAAAGTAGGTTAAATTTAGATTCAATTAATATGAAATCGTGCCATACAATAGATTTCAATCAACGAATGTTTATAAATAGTTTAGCGCTGGCGCGGTCGCTTTATAATTCCGAACAAAGGAACAATAACGACTAACAAAGAAGTTAGAAAAGAACAAAAGCAAACATTGAAGCGGGTTAAACGAGCTATTTCCTTCCAAGACGACGTAATAACAATAACAAGGGATGACTTTGTGTGGCGTTGCATAAAACAGTTAAATAAATAAAAAAAAGACAACAGAGAAACGACCACTGTGAAATCTGGTCAAACGTACCGTTTTTATATGATTCTATTCAAAATTTAAACGGTCTAATAAACTAGATTGCAATAACAGAGATAGTGAATGATTTTGGCCCCAGGTGTGAGTGAGATAGTTGCACTATCGGGGTGTGGCTATCAGTAGCTACTTTGTATGCGCCGTGTGCCTACATTGCCCGCAAATGCATAATACATATAACTTGAACGTTTGTGTACGTAAGTGTATGTGTGTTAAGCCGTGCACATGCCATTATATGCTAATTAGCTTTCCAAGGCGCGTTCACTGTTGCAGATTAGATTCAAGCGTAACCTTCTAAACAAACTCATTTACATAATAGATACATGCTAGTTAATCGACATCGTCAATAAAGATAGGAAAAGAGATAATATAAATAATAAATTTTAATAAGACTATAAAGTAGAAGCTAGATAGTAGTGAGTATAAAACAAACAAGAGCAGTATTAAAGTGCTCATTAGTGTCAATGACCAACGCTAGCCGGTGCTCAAAGAGTGAATCGTTTAAAATATGTACCGGTAGTGCACGCTCCGAATGGCCACAAATCACCAAAATCACTTCACGACGTCACGCGTAACATTTAAAACTCGAACATGTGACGATAGTGCGGTGAAAGGTAAGATGCGTTCCGTGAACGGCTTTGAGTATAGACTATGGAGTAGCCGAGTGTAGCCGGCGCGAGAGAATGGCGCAAACTGGAGCCGGCGGGGCGGGAGGGGCCCCGCGCACCCCTCGCGACGCGCCCCGCACCCCGCACCGGTCGCCCGTGGCCCGCGCCCTGCCCGGCCACCAGACAGGCTTGCATAATTAATTAGACTTCGCACACCCGTCATATATTGCACCTTCCTCATGCAAGGTCATCGTTTTTGTTACACGCTTTGACAATTTCGTATCGATTATCTCATCAATTGTAACACTTTTTATCAGCAGGAAGTAATTTTGTTTACTTTCAATTTTTGCGAATTATTCTACAGAATACTACTTAGGTATTATAGGATAATACCGAATAGACTACAGACAGGCAATGTGAGCAAACTAAATTACTCTTTATACCAAACTTGTCATTTAATGTTCCAGAATAAATTTATGAATCAATACTAATCTTCATATGCATTATAGAAATCTCCACTGAGCAATAAAGCTTTCTTTAAAATCAACAGTCGAGGACCCTCAACGACAAACCGAAGCAAAAGAAGTGCTCCAGGTCAATATGAATAATATTAACCTTCAAACAAAACAAGAACAAAGTAAGCAGTGAGTGGCACGATCAAACAGGACCTCGCTATCCCCCAGAGTGGGTGGGGTTTCCAGCCAGACGTAACCCGGCATTCCGTCGCGATCGATATTCCTGCACGAGAACTCGCATTAACTAACTCTGACAGAGGTGGAAAGTCGGCCGATGTTGTTGCAAACTTTACCGATTACCCGACAAACTCTCCCTACTTTATTGCGAATGTATCAACTCGACAAAGCAAATTATGACAGATTTGAACGGGTTTCCTTGTATTATTGCGAAACAAATTTAAATTGAGTTTTAAATTATTTAATGACTTCTTTGTTATCACTGAAAATGAAAAAGAAGAACAAATAGAAACAAACATTTACAACACTGAAAGACTTAAATATAATTTAGGCTTAATTTGCGAAGATATCATATTAACAAAATAACAATTATATCATGATTAGGAAATAAAAAATACGTTTATGAATAAAATATTACTCCTCCTACGTTTCGCTTTCAACACGTCTATATATATCCGTCCTTATCTTACTTGCAGATAATAAAAGAATGAAATGCAAATAACTGTCATCAATCATTGTTACGTTGTCGCACTGATTTCAAGTAAAAAATCGATTAATATTCCACTCAGCCCTGCGAATACAGGTATTTTAATCGAAAGATTGACGTTACTGATATCTGGGTTAAGCGTGTTTGGATGCGGTGAATGAATAATGCTAATAGAGTCATGAATAAGCATGAGATTTAATCACTCACTATAAAAACAGTATTCATCTCTTATTCAGTTTTCGGGATTAAAGTCTGATATAGTTTTACTTTACATAATCAAAGATATCTATAAAAACAAGCGTGTCAGAACCAATTCACTGGTAATGGGAAAAGTTTAATCGATTCACGCGGCGACTCTCACGACGCTTTACACTGGTGACTTTCAGAAATCGCTTACATTTTCTGATATTCACAGATCATAAAGATTGCACACGACAAAATCTATCCTGCAGCAGACATAAATTCCACGTTATTCCAAACCGTATTTTCGTGTATACCTTATACTTTAATGTTTGCTTAGCGCAGTGTATGATAATAATTTATTAGAATTTGCCACAAGGTGGAAGTTGTTTCTGGCATAATTCCAAGTGAGTCGGCTTCTCTGAAATATTTCTACAAATTAAACTCGAGTTGAGTTTTAAACTCTTTGACAAAAGCTTAACATTGTAAATTTATTTGTAAATATCATGTCGTAAACAATTCAAAATGTATTTAGCCTGCTCAATATTATAATTGCGTATAGAAAAAATATTAAACAGACTTAGACTCGTGACAAATAGTTTAACGTCTTACCGTGACTCAGTGGTTTTTCCATGCAAAAATAAAGTGCAAAACCGTCACCGCCCCAGTTAGAAAAGTAAATTATTGTAATGTTAAATTCTGTTGAACTGTGCCAACATGCGCAGAGGTGTGAATCAGAAAAGACAACTTTTAGTACCACATGTAAATTATATGTGAAATAATAATAAATGTCGCTAAACAAAAGAGCAATGATGCATGTGTTACATACATGTTGCAGCACAAACTAACAATGATTTCGTATTCTCCGACAGGGATAGTAGTCACGAGATGAATCGTTCCAACTTCCTAGGGAGTCGGGGTACTTACTCCTTCAAAAAGGGTCGCTGAACCAGACAAATTGCTAAGAACACGTCCCCTTCTTGTCAAATTGGAACGCAATGGTGGACTTAATCGCATTACTTCACAGGATTTGTCGACTTAAATTTTCGGTCGGATTAAAATCGTTAAATTTACAAAGTGTGTAGAAATTGCTCATTTGTGAGCGCTTGACGAGGATAACCTTGTTACGATCCTACAGAAATTGGAAAAACATGCAATAATATAATACATAATTTAACTTATTCTCTTTCTGACTTAAGTCTAAACATATTATTTCGCTATGATATAATACATCAATTATACCATATTATATTATATCTAGTTCTAACTGATTTATTCGAATATGCTTATAAAATGACATTGAAATTACAAAATATTTTATTATTTCCAAAGAGTCTTTGATGTAACAAAGGACCTCTCAGGTACATATCAAATTGTGAGCGAACTTGTTCAATAAATTAATTTTGCCTTCTGTTGTCCCCTTAAAACTTTAATTAGTTGAAATAACGTACATTCTTTTTCAGCTGACATTGGAGCAGGTAAAACCTTGACGACAATATTTTCAGACTCCTAAGGATTGAAAATTAAATTGATCCATCTAACTTTCAAAGTTAAATTGAATTTGTCTACTTACATTAGTCATTATAATGAACAGATAACAACTTTTATATTAATCGACAACTTACCTATACAAAACATGTTTCAAGTGAAGTAAGTAGCCTTACATAATCTATGATTAAAATGAAACAGATTCATGTATGATGCCGGCGTCAGTTTAAAATAACAGAGTAGACATGTTTATGAGCTAATACTAAAAGCTAATTATCTAGTCGTGTGCCTCAAGCGGTTGATCTAAATTAGATTTTCGCAGAAGTTTTCAAGCCAAGTATTCCGCTTGCGTCCAACTTAAACACCCCACGATTAACATTAGTTTAAA
This sequence comes from Eurema mandarina, assembly GCA_018238005.1. Classification (NCBI taxonomy): domain Eukaryota; kingdom Metazoa; phylum Arthropoda; class Insecta; order Lepidoptera; family Pieridae; genus Eurema; species Eurema mandarina. The sequence continues at coordinate 37,812 of DWAJ01000002.1, read as the reverse complement.
ACAATGCTGGAGAACTAAACTAAGTTCTCACCCGCTCCTAGTTCTGTATTCAAATGAGTTTAGTGATGCAGAAACTCAATCATTTATAGTATGCTCCATATGCGATATTGAATGAGGAATTGTTTCGGTAAATTAACTTTATTTTATTGATAAGTAGATAAATTTAATAAATTTTAGTATGCAACCCGAGACGGAGTTGTTTAAGGGTCTATGTTTGGACCGCATAATCTTAATGCGTATATTAAAGACCAAATGAGATTATTAATTCAATGTACTGCATTTAGTCCAACTACAAGATAGGTCCAGTGGAATAGATCTATTAGTCATTACTGCCATATTTAGCTGATCAGAGCAAACGGGCGCGCAGGTTAGAATTGGCATATGCGTCACCCGGCGCCGGCGACAGGCTACAACTTAGAAGTACAGGAATAATTGACGGCAATGCGAATGTTCACATTTATCATTCACGTTGACTTATCTCAACCTTAATTAAATCCTGTTCTTGGATATAATATCCTGAGCGCTGTTAGAACGCTGCTTCCTTAGTAGGTTAACGTACACGTTCATTAGTGTATGGAAATATAATTAAGAACACAACAGAATTAAATAAGTCATGTATGTACGAAGGACTATGTACGTACAGAGATTAAATGTTCAGTCTATAATCTATTTAATAACTGATTGCTAATCACGTTACAACAAACCTACAGCGCCATCTAGTAAAATACTGCTTAATTACATTAGTGTCTGCAAAATGCAAGACTATATACTTCTCAGCAAAATTAAAAAAAATATTTCAATTAAATATAAAAATAAATTTAGAAAACACTTTTATAAAATCAAAATAATTAAAAAATACATTTCTGTCGTACTGATCCGTTAAATTCAATATAAATGTTAATTTAATGCGGCGATATTCATATCATAACATAATACATAGACGATACTAAGAATATCAGATTACTCACTTGAAGATTGGAACGAGATCTTCTAGGCATTACTCCCACGACTTCTCCCCGCATAATGGATTCAATAACTGTAACAAGAAACACGATACAATAAACCCGTAATGAAATGTATCTCGAAATACGTAAACAAAGAAATACCACGTTACATACATTGTTTTACGGCGTACCAACTATTCCTTGGCCGTTTGATGTACACATCTTTTTTAGACATGAAGCAAAACATTTCGATAGAGACCCTTACACTATGGCTTGCATCGAATCAATAACAATGCAGTGAAGCATAAAACACATATAAAAAGAATCACGAACACGACGCTTACAGATTGCAAACATTGCTGTATTTTATACGGCTTCTCGCATCCAATTATGCATAAACAGGACTTAGGCTACAACACCGGGTTACAATAACACGCATTCATCAATATGATTGGATTCACGTGTGCACGCTATTTTAATGCTTATATTTAAACAAACACAACAGCATCTGGTGCACACGATCTCGATAATAGCAAGTGTTAAATGATAGACTGTTATTTGGTACGTGTTAACAAATTGATAGAATCTATCAAATTATAAATACGATCTAAATTGATTGTAAATGTAAGATCAAAGGTAATTTAAATTTGAATGGAGTATCGTAAGCTGTTATGTTTCTTATATTTTATCGCGGTTTTTCTATAACGTAATTAATATTGAATGAGGAAATTTGTATTCATAAAATTGAGATTGTTTCTATTTAATTGAGAATATTATCATATTACAAAATAAGACAATATTAAAACCATAAACTTAGCAAACACTATATATATGTGGAAATCCATTTATTACTTCATTCTTCAATCTCATATGTCAGTTACATAACGCGGTATAGTCAAGCGCTTTGCATATTCTTAGACACGAAAGCACTAGGCGTTATCTCAACACGTGAAGCTAAGTATCATTTGCATACAAGTGCATGATGTAACAATATATTGCGCCGTGTTATTGATATTTACTTGTTAATTATTACTACTATTATTACTATGTTCGCTATTAATTTCCTTTGTTATACTCGTGCAGATGTTTTGTGATACGTATTTAGATTATACTATGAAGACACTAACTTTATTTTTTCTACAAACAGAAGATGTTTTCTAACATACGTAGTAAAATAACCTGACACTGTAAAATAATGTTAACAGACTGATTAAAAAGCGTATTAATCATCACGTATATATAAATGAGGGTTCGTTAGAATATTATAAGGGAATATACCTCCATCACCGAGAAGTCTCATCTGCACCAATGAAGGATCCTCGCTGTGTTCTTCGAGGACCGTATCATCGGTGACTGTCAGCTCCTGTAAAACAAAATCGATTGATACCAAATACGTTTAAACATTATCAAATAATATTAGTTGCTATTTCGAAAAAGAAGTTTATATATATACACAACGCAAAAAAGACCAAGTAAAATTCCCCACTATAACAGAATGTACGGCTTTTGTAGTATGACAACCGAGATTCTAACAAGAAAAGTTAGAAGAAAAATTACGAAATAGCAAGTTTGGCAGGTGGTTTACGAGTAAACAATCCCCGTAAAATCCTATTTAAACTTTCTCACGCCTACGCCTAAATAAACTAACATAAATAGAGGCGTCTGCTTCGTGTTATTTCATCGCTCGATATTCAATTAATATCAACAAAAACGAAACGTTTCGACGCTTAATTAACTTTGATTAATGATAAAAACAAATTGCTGTTAACAAATAATGTTTTGCATTAAATAAGGTCGAACAGGTTCACGAATCTCTAGTATCTGGTGACAAACATGGCTTTTTGTTGAAACGACATAATTATTCATTTATATTGCCTAGTAAACATGTTTTAGAAGTTAACATGTATTTATATAATGGAAACATCATTCGAAGAACAAAATCAATAGGAATTACTTATTAATTAAGATCAACTTATTTGAGCCAATAATAATTTCTTTATCATATTGTAAGTAAGTGTATTATTGTGAAGTTGTTGATAAACATGTCTTCGAAGCGAGGACGCAAGTTGAGGCAAAGTTGGCAGAAACAAAGAGGGTGTTTAAGTTATTTTGGTTACGGGAGCCCCCTCCGGGGAGTTTCGTCGAAACTTTGACGTCTTGGACGCACCAACTTCGCTACTCGTTAATTCGCAGTATAAATTTGTTTAACGTCTTAACTTTTTAACAGTAATTACATAAAGTTCGAGATAAATGGAGCACTTCTAAACTTTGGCAGAGATCTGACGATTTTGATGAATTACTAACATGACTTTTTGTTAGGTTATGCTTAATAAATATTAGGTAATTGACACAATAAAATATAGCAATGAAGATTGACTTCAAGAAAAGTACTCCTGTATAACATTTATGCAAAAATAATGATATTTAATATAACATGTGAAGGTACAAATAGCTTTAACTATGTATAACTAATATCAACAAAAAGAAAAGTATGTATTCCTATTCCTTCCTAACTATAAGAATAAAATGGTAAGGGGCAAAAACTTTTGCAATTCATCTTCAGAGATGACGAAAGCAAAACAATAAAGTGTTTCAATAACGCAAAACAAGTTTGCTGAGCAAAGTTCCTCTAAGGGGAAAACAACACAGACAACGGTTACCACCTCAGACCCTGCTAACAAAATAAACAAGTAATAGATTATATTCGTATCGGAACAAAGTTTACAGAGCTGTTATCGAAGTTCTCTATAATAACTTTGTAAACTGTACACGGTACCAATATAATTGATATAATGTTATTAAACAAGCAAAGTTTAGGAGGAATTTAAACCACTTAGACTTAGAGTCAGGGCCAATCTAAGAAGAAACATTAATTGGAACAATAAATTAGTAGCACTTCTACCATTTGTCTTTCTTATTTATCAATTAACCAAAATAGTTTAAATATTAACAAAAGGGTATATAGCCTCTATAGACACAGCGCAGCGAATTAGAACTGTCATAAATCCTATTTAAATAGTTAATTTAGTAGTTTAAAAAAGGGCATATGGCCTTTAACATCTCTATTGGTAAACAATGTGTATATGTGAGTATAATTTCAGAAATACAATATTAGAAGTTATCTGGTCAAAGTAGTCAAACGTCTGCCAGCAAAACAGCCGTTTGTCTTACACAACAAAACAAATAAAGTCATCTATTTCTCCGTATTGATCACAAAAACGAAACGGACTTAGCATTCAGAACACGACATATGAATACCTCAAAACAGGCTTTGAACATTACATCCGTTCCAATTCAGTTCCAATTAAATTGTTGACAAAAACCAGCTAATACTAAAACTGGTTAGGCAGCACACGTCGCCACTATTAAAAATGTTGATAATTGGAGAGCCGTTTTATACCGTTGAAGACGTTAACTACTTTCTTATAATGCATACTTTACAGGTGAGGTTATGTGCCCTTATAAATCTAGAATCGTTATCGATCAGAAATGAGGGCTGCATTAGCCTTGTTTTATTGTGCTCAATGATATATAAGTGATTTATAATTAACATACAAATAAATAATTATATTTATACACCATTTATAATTCATTATAATCCAATAGGAGGAAAGATGGACATATATTAGCTTAATTGCAAATTTCTGTACCTTCTGGAAGGTAAAGGAAACGTCTAGGCGCTCTCATGTCAGCCACGGTTGACAACCCTAGCTCGGATCACGTTTGAACACGAAACTGGTTTCACTGAGAACTTCCCGTTCCAGAATTATGTTGTAGAATGCCTTTACAGTTAACTGAACACACCTTAATACCTTCCCATCTAGATACAAGCCTCCCTAATGATATCACAGAGGAATAACGTCTATGTGACTTGGAATATAAGTACCTGTTACCATAGAGATCATTAAATAGATTTTATAAGAGAATTAACGTCTAAGAAATAGTCTTTTTTAAGTGATATTAACAGAATCGAATCTATTGGCAAACATCTTAAAAGAAATAAAACTAATATGAAAGTTTGAACCTTTCTCTACTCAACTTATCTCTAATACTAGCTAAAGCTACGAACGGAAAAATTTTAAATTTAAAAGTCTTCATGCTCCTTTCATTAAAAGAGAATTTCCTGCACGGATTGAAATTGATCTTCGACGAACCACAACATCCGTCTTATCAATTTAAACCTTCCTCAACCACATGTAATAAGAGCCTTTACTTTTACGTGTTGACCTTCTTCTCTCACCAAAAAATGATGATATTTCTATACTTATCATACTGTTCTATGCACACTCTTATGGTTAGACTATTTTAAGCATTTTACGTTTACAAAATCATACAAAGCCTTTATATCTTCTAAAGATAACGATTTGATCTACATTAATTAATATTTAACGTCGAGAATGAAAGAGCATTGAGGTTGAGGAACATTTTCTATGAACTTTAACGAAGTGTTTAAATGTTACTGGAGAAATCGCTTTGACGAAAATCGAGATCTAGATTGGTATTTAAACTTATTGAAGCGGAACGTAAGCCCGTAATACCGACTTAAATCTAGTTCCAAGAGTTGTCTAATATTTTTTTCTATGTAGAAATCTGACATTATTATTCTGCGATTAATCATTTGGCGTTTGTATAATCCTATTCTTTATTTCCTATATAAATCCTATTATTACTTATATAAATAAATATAAAGGACCGTTCATTTTTAATAGACTTCGTAAAAAGTACGATCTTATTTCGAGCATTAAATCTCACCCCAGTATGTTCATTAACTCCAACGATGACAGCTGTGTACCATTGCGTAGCACCAGCCACTCGATAAACTTGGGCGCGACAGCCTCCCAGTACTGAGGGAGTGGTCGTCAGGATCCGCTGACCATCTTGTGTTGTGCGCCATTCGGAGGCCTCGTTCGACAATGCCGATAAGGTCGCTTGAGCAACTCCGAGTTCCGAACCCGCCAGGCGAGCGTCCCACTCCTATAAAAGTATTAAAACATTAAGCACAGATAATTAATGATTTAGTATTTTATATACATCATCTTATGCCAAAAGTTCTCCTTCAGGCTTCAAGTAAGTAAACAGGAGATAAAAGTTTCCCTATAAATTATGGAATAATAAATGATTAATTAGTGTAGAAGTAGGTCTTAGCTTGTATTTTATTTATTAATAGGAGAACCTTGTTGTATTAAACTAACGTTTTTCAAAATGAAACACTTTACTTTTTACGCCCTTATATTGTCCTTAATTACAAGTAAATTGTTAATATTGCATAACAAACGGTTTATCCACATGCCATCGTCATATCAATCAAACGGAATTGCAAACATGAGGAAACACGACTGATTAATGCACGTGAAGATTTATCGACACTTACACGTGTTTATATAGCAGAGTTGTTCTAGAAATCGGTCACCTTTTTATCTTAATTAGCACATTTTTATTGCTATAGGGATATGTATTTGCCGAACCTATAGCCGAAAAATAAACAATTTTAAAGGCTACGAATTATTCTTAATACCTTTTATTCCAAATCCTTTATGAAAACCCCAACGAATTCAAAACTTCTACGTTACAGAATACATTATTACAGAATTAGACTGAAGTGTTTTTATGTTTTCATTCTATTTAAGAGAGATCTAACCGGAATATAGAATAGTATTCAGGTTAAATTCTTAATATTAATAGGAATGTAGTCTGGCAGATAGCGTTATTAAAACGGACTCATTAACTCGTCAGTGATGTACAGAATGACATGTTTATTAGACTGTGACCTATATTATCGGGCACGTTGCAGGCGGTATCATAATTATCGTAACTTTCCTAGATTATACGACTTGCAGAAACTGCTTTTCGCACGGCACAGAAATAATGCCTATTTTTAAGCTCCAATCGTAAACTCTATTAGCTATTAGCGTTCTTATTTATAAAATACAAATCAATTGAAATCAGATTAAATGGATTTGCTACCGCGTTTGCTAATAATTTTATGTCAGCATAAAGTGTCGTTTAGCTCTATAATCCCCGGGCCCGTTTTGTCCTACAAAAGAACAAAGACAAAACATACGTACACATTCCTCGTGCATCTGAGTCATTGTATACCATTTTTATAAGACTCGAGTCCCAGCGCTAAGCGCACGCTTTACAAAACATATTTATGTCAATGTTATCGCACACACGCACTGCACCTGCGCATGTGTGGCCGACACACATATCCGGTGTGCGCCGTACGTTGAACCCCGCTACAATTGCATCTGACAGCTGCACAGTATTGCATGTTATATACATATACGCACACAAAAAGATCCTACATGATTCATGGCGCGAGTACTAGCATTTCTGATTGTCCTATTTACGGCAATAATTGACTCGCTGCAATTTACAAGATCCACTATGTCGTATTAGGAATGTTGTTTGCAATTCTACGGTTTCGTTTTCGCTTATGGTAATTGTCCATTTACTTGTCAGTAATATGCTATGTACGCTGTACAAATAAGAGCTAAGTATGTGAGCATGTTAAGTAGGTACTATTAGCTCGTTTATTAATTCACGTGATTTCCATGTTTATTTATAGATCAGCACTAGTTTTATTGCTTCATAATTCTGGCTTATATCTAATGATGGTATGCGTTGCGAATAACATTATACATACATAACGAATATTAATCTAAGGTATTTTTATTGCGTCATGCAAATTTTACACAATGGCCGTTATAACGAACAATAAGGGGGTAATAAATCGTTCTCGTAAAGTGAAACAATACCATAAGAGTCGTGCCCTTAATACTTTTCACGGCCAAGCCATTTTCACTGTGTAAGTCGAGATTACGACATCGCTAGCTCGCCCGAGTCACGCTCTGATGGCCCTCTTAGACGCGGTGACTCAGCAATGATTGCGCAACCCGACACGAAACACTGTTTATTTTGCCCGCAGTTGTAGTACTCTTACTTTGTGGGACTGCCTAGTGACTTGTGATTAATACGTCCAAGAGAATGGATTGCAAAGGGCACGTAACTTACGTGCGATTGCCAACGAGGAAGTTTGCATAATCTAGATACTATCAATGAAAATTCTCCGAGAGACCCAATTAAAAGGTTTTAAAACGTGTTTTATGTCCATAACAAAGGCATAAAACGAGACATCTTTTTGTTACGTTCTTTCATTTAAATACGGTATAAAATTCTAAGACTAGCTTAAACGTGAATTAACTTTATTGCAAACTAAAATATAAAGAATGTAATGTATCATCAGCACGTGAGCGGCATTAAAAGAGATTAGCCGTGTCCGAGGGAGCGGAAATATTACACAACCAGTTCAAAGGTTTCCATGTAATAATATTTTAATGCTTAGCGATAAAACTTATGTGCTTTGTCAAAGAAAAAAGACACTAAGCGACGGTAAATCAGGTATTGAAACGAAAGCACATTTGATGTTTATCTTAAATGTTTTTCAATTTCTATACTTCCTGTAACGTGATAACTGATACATTATCTTAAGTGCCTATCAATATAAGACGAATTGTCATGACCGTGTGCTGTTTGATTTATATAAGCTTCAGATATGTGCAGTAAGTATTTTATGATTGCATTGAATATAGCACGGAATTCCCTATCACTAGTCGTATCACGAGTGCAGAACGAAGTTGGGGATTGGCAGGAAATTGAATGAGAGTCGCGGGAGAGGCGAATGTATGCCAGCAGTATGTAATGTCTTCCTGGGTACCTCAACTTTACTTTGTGTTCAATGTTCACTACATTGCCTTTCGAAAGCTTTATTTTCGATCAATACTTCATTTAGCGACACATCGACCGAACATCAACATGTCTCCATCGATATTTAAACAAACGATATCATGTTTAAAATAATTATTTAATACAATGTAAATTGAAGCTAATAATAAAATTCCATGAAGAGACGATTTTCATACAACAAAAGAACTTTAAAAAAGAACATTATTAGCTATATTCAGATTTCCACATCGGTTCACTCGAATTTCTTTCGTTCAAATTCATATATCCTTGAAGCACTCTCAAACAAATTGCTTTGCCGATACATTTGTTACTTTAATTCCGATCACGGCCAAGGTTAGGCGTTGCAAAGCGAGATGTAGCAATATTTTTATTTAAAAGTATTCAGCAAAACTTTGTTAGTGGGCGCCAGTCGGTCTTGCAACGTTTTCATTATTCGTTTTATGTTTATTTGATTCGTGTTGCACTGAGTCAATTCAACTTTATATAACTAACTAACTTGCTATTTTTATCGCTTTAATGCAAATTCTTCAACAAATCTACAAGGAAAGAAAATTAGGTCCGTAAATTGTTTTTAACTGTTTAGCTTTTATATCACACAAGCAAAGGCAATTTTGAATTAATGAATAACGATACACATATCTTATAAAATGGATTAGCTTTAATAAGTGTACTTAGTACAAAGAAATTTCATAAATAACTATCAAATATTGATATTAACTTGTCGCTACCCTACATCAAACATACACTTTCTATAAAACTGCTATCTTATTTCCTTTCAACAAACACACGAGTTGTGGGGAAATATTTGTTAGCAAACAAAGCATATCACGTAATATCCACCCAGCAGCATTTCGCTCAATACATTATAAATATTGTCTCTGTGCAAGGTTTATAAAGACACTGTGACTCCACGTATATCTGAAGCACCGAGCTCCATTCTAAAGCATAGTCAACTGCAAGCAAATTCACGTTTTGTTACACAATACAATTACACTCCATGAACATTTTAAGCACAAAAAGAAAGTAGCGAACTTCCCATCCTAAAAATAGTTCCTTTAAAGCTGCATAACAGAGTCGTAAAACAAAGCAAAACGCTGTATATTATACGAGCGTTCGTAGCCAAGTTTTCAAGTTAACAAAAGGTTTTAAAACGAGACAATGCACTCATGCCTATCCATCATGCGAGATGAACGTCTGTTTCTGTAGCTATCTAGACGTTGGTAGAAGTGATCCTACCGACATCCAGGTAACCACAGAGCTCCCTACTAACGGAAGAAAACGCATACAGGGAGACTGAGGGGCATAAATTGGGCTTTTGTGCTCAACTGAACGTCATTTATGTACACAGAGACTATATAATAGAGCCGGGAATAGCTACCGGTCTTCGCATATACGTACGATCATATTTCACTAGATAGTTCCGACGTTGATTAATATTCAGAGGATGCCTCGTATGAATATAGAGGCAATTATTCGAAGAAAAATATCCGCTTGGCTTGTCTTTTTAATGACACATAATATTTGTTGTGTGTAATGAATAGGTTGATGCTTTCAGTTTTTATGACAGTATTACATCATAATTAGGTATAAAATTTTAAGCAAAACAATTGCAATTAAATAATAATTATTTTCTATTTAAATTAAACTGAATAAAAACTGATAATATTAACTAAAAATGCCACTCACGTTACGTCAAATAAGGAAACGTACATTAGTCAGGCTTCTTAGTTACGAATACATTATTTGACTAAGTAGTTAATAATATTTATAGACATAATCCACATCTAGCTGCAATATTTTAAAGCGAATACAAGCTTTGTACCCTTTATCCTTCCTCGTAAATCCCTATAATCCGATATTATTCCTCATTTTCTTAATAGGTGGGCGACGCGTGGGCGTCGACCGCACTATCAATTCTCCTCTATCCTTAACTCCGTTAAAAAAGAAGAAAAACACATCATATAATACCACTATTATAGCAAAATTCCAAGCTGATAGAAATCTAGGTCGTTGACTCCGAAATGCTGAGGCAATTCAAACGTGTCATTCATGCATACATTTAACGTTATCAGCAAAAAATCAGGCATTAGTTTATGACAATAAATCGGAATTTCGGTAATATCAAGCAATAAATAACTCCTACTCAGACCTGTTTATAGTATCTTTGCGAATCGTTACCAGTCACCGCCCACTTTCATTCGATCTGTAGTAATTAAGCGTAAACGATACGCTTAAATGGCTTTTAAGATTCTCTTTTTGGATGCTAAATGTTTTTAAAGTGCGCGAAAGAAAACCCAAATCGTTTTAGCGAATTGTAAGAAATTTAAATTTCATTTTAAAACGCTCCAGTCTAATAATTTTCAATGTACATTCACTGTATATTTAAGACCGACTAAAAAACTTATTTAAAAAGTTTACGCAATAAATTATCATGTAAAATATAAATGTTGAATTATAATATGACCCAAATATTATATTAGAGCATTAAGTATCACGTAAGGCTCTGTCAGTAGCACATAATCTTATCTGGGAACTTCAGACAATCTAGTTATTATCAAGGAGCCGTCAAGAGCATGAAAGTATCCTGTCAAAGCATTCTAATGTCTCACACATGCTATACGACGCCCACCTTAGGGTTACCTCTACGATAATCTATTTACTATAAAAGATATAAATATATACGTATTTACATCAACTCTTTATTAATACTAACTTGAAGTCAAAACAAGTTATGATAAATACATATTTATAAAGGAAGAATAAGCTTCTTGATGTTGACTAAAACAACAATCCAGCCATATAATATATCATACAAAATTAAGACTATTAAAAAATGAAGCTTTACAAAATTTGTTGTTCCTGATAGGAGTTTTAACTTTGGTTAAAAAGTCGAATATTTCTTTGTGTACGGCGACAACCCTTCCCCACCCCATGGGAGGCAGTCAGGCCCGGACGAGCTAACTGAGGCAAAATTTTACTCGTTTAAGTTCTGCGGTTACAGTTTCTCGTTTGCGTGCAGAGCTGATGCAAACTTCGAGAACTTTCATTACCACTCGGCTAATTGGGTTTCATATAAATGCATGCGTCATTAAAAATTGCAGCCGCGTATTAGAGTTTTATGTTTACGTATGCTCTTGCGGTCTTATTTCATTCTACATTTAATATACTACATTTATTTAAAAGCCCATAAGGATTTTTTAATCATTAATAACAGAATATTTAATTTTAATATTTTTAATTTTACACCTGTCTTATTGTTTTAGTAAAAAACTTTTTATTGCAAATAATTACAACGCGAAAAACACATCAAAAGGAATAGAGTATTACAAAAACATTCCCTTGTCAATATCTTGTTAACCTTCGCAACGTTACCACGATTTCAATTACACTTCAATAAATTTGGGAACGCACAAAAGTAAATAGCGTAACGTCCAATCAATCATTGGTTGAGCCAAAGCGGCCGGGCTGCCCGAAAATAGCGACACCATACCACCTGGCAGAATATGTATATAGTGAGGTGGAGGTTGGGTGAGGAGGCACGGAAAATCAATAAAGCGGGCGGCGAGCATCAAAACATACCGCTCCCTCCCGTTTCTCCCCACGCTCCTCCCGTCTCCCGGGGAAACCCTCCCTTGTTTGGCAGACACCGTCCTTGATCTACCCATTACACCCGGGCTTCGGATAAACATTTGAATAGCCAGAAGAAAATTGGGTCGGTTATGCGTTTAACTGTACGGTTAGCCTTTTTATCTAAGATACGCTTGCTTTGCGATACGATAAGTATATTTTATCGCCTGTCTCAATTTACCATATAAATTTGTTACGTTGATTTATTTTTGTAATTCTAACTCGGTTCTCACGGGTTATTATAGAACACGTTTCAAGTTTTTTATTAACCTAAAGCTTGTTTATTAAGTACTTAATTAAAAATCGATTTGTGGTTTATTTTTTTATATTTGGTGTAGATATAAATAATTGTAATTTACACCTTAATCAAGATATACACAAGATTGGAGATCATAAAATTTTTTATGTGAAATTTAAGCATTAACGCTCTAACCTAATTAGAAACTGTATACGGATATTAAACATTATTATAACTTATAAGTCGTTAATCGAATATGCCATTAGAATGAGTCAGTTTTGAAATATTCGTCGTCACTAAAGAAATATAAGAATACTTGAAAAGCAAAAAAGTTTTCTAGTTTTAATGATTAATTTAAATTCTTGGTAGCAAATTGTTTAGTTCAGAAGCTCAAAGTATATACTTATTAGCAGGGATATAAGTTTTGATATTGAAGAACATATGAGCCTTTATGCTGTGGTACTTCATACATACTACAATCGGATATTTCCGCAGTTGAAAATGTTAATACTAACGCCATCTAGTAACCAGTAGACTTCAACAAGATGTAAAGGTCATATCACACGGTTTCTTAACATACACTTATATGCAAATGACTCATGCCTTTATTAATAAGAGCTTTTTCTCCATATTCATTTGTATTTAACTAATTATCAGCTAGACAGACCTATAGTCTATCTGTGAATAATATGTGTAATTGCCACGTACAGGTTTTATTTATTCTGATAGCGATTAGCAAAGATTGAAAATAGTTTCTGTTATCTGTATAATGAACAAATCAATAACTCGAGTTGCATTGTTTTGTGACGTATGTGGCTGGCATTAGTTTGTAACTGTTCTAATAATCATTTACCTGATAAGGCTGAAGATTGGCATAGTCAAGATATTGCAAGTGCTTGTCGTGCAAAAATTCCACTGGTTGTGCGTCAGCTTGCAAAATCACTTCTGCTGTCAGGGGTGTGAATGTCTGAAAGAAATGGGTTATAAGATTAAAATCCCCTTCTTCCTTTATAAATAGAAATACGTATATCACGAAATAATTATTTATTTACCATTTTTTTTACACAGAGGCATTTTAAAAACTAGTCATATAAACCAAATTTACGTGTAAAAGGCCTTATTGATGTGATTACATCTTGGCTTCCTTCATTCATATAAATGAAATGAAATAAAGTGTACGATAATTTTGCTTCAAATTGAAGATGTGTTTAAAACTACATCAGGAGAGAAAACGTGATAGGAATAAAATAGGACACGAGTTTCCCGCGCCGCGTGATTGCATACATGAATACTGTTTCAAATGCACAATAATTATGTTAAATTCAAGTACATTGTGCATGCACATAGCTGATATTCAAAGTATTAATTGATAATGGAGGTATGCGGGTACATCAATGATGTCAAGGTTTATTCCTTTGTGTAAATTGGTAATTGTTATAGGATGAATGATATGAATGAAAAGTTGATAGGATGTCACAGAGTTGTTTTGTTATGGTGAAAACAAAGATAGAGCTAGAGTAATTATATAATTAAACAATTCATTCGTTTATTACATTTTTAAATACCTACTTTAATTAATTTATTTTATTTGGAATAAAAAAAGGGTACCGGATTAAGTGAAGATGCGAACCTTTAAACGATAGCTTATATGAAATAAGAATTATTGTACTTACAATGCCCTATTTTAAGTATCGTTGTTAGTTTAGTATAATTTAAGTATGTCAGTTATATTTATCTAAAGAAAATGTATCTTTCATTACTAGTAGCGCCATCTATTGCATAAACGTTGCACTATTCTTATTGCGTAAGTTTCAAAAAAAAGGTAAAATTTGAACACTCACCAAAGCTGGCCATTTAACTTCTTTGTTATCAACTTTCCTAGGCGCCCACACTAAAGTTCTTTCAACTAGAAACACTCGAAATGTCCTGCTGGAATAAACTGCTACCCACTCTCGGCGTTGCCAATCAACGCCATCGTATTCCACTAAAACCTGAAACAATAAATGACAAATTAATACACTGTTATTTCAACATTTGATTCAAATAATTTAATATAATTAAAATATAGTTTGCAGCGCCATCTCGCGTTGAGTAGCGAGATTAAGTACCATACAAAACGTTGGCGTTGTTTTGTTATTTTAAAAGCACAACAGATGGCGCTACAAGTTTTTTGGTGTCTAATTCAAAACCGCGCCCAAATCACGATTCCTGCATCTATTGCGGTAACCAATCCAAGGTTACATACGTGCGAGTAAAAGAGATAAAACACAATATAAAAAGAGAAAAGAACAATAACAAATTAACATTGTAGTATGTAGCCGATATCAGTATTGTGTTGAGTATAATTTATTTCCCGCGTAATTAAATTTAATGGTTCTTTTTTAACGCAAGTCATCGATATAAGACAATTTAAATAAAATAATTGCACGATAAATTAGAACTTTGTTTCTTTTTTTAAATAAGTTGTGACTAAGATACAATATGCCGTAAAACAAAGGGTGAAAATTACAAACGTTAGTCATCATACATACATAACTAGATTGACAGATCACAGAAGACATAAAAAAATTACCAATTAATTTCTCTGCGTTGTGATTTGTGACAAGAAAAAAATTACTATTACTTATAAAACATAATTAATTTAATCAGTTCAGTAATTAGGGCACTTGGGCGAGTAATAAAAACTTAAATATATACATGCATAGGCCGAATCATTTTGGATTCACCGTTGTCAGGTAAAAATATTACTTGAAAATTTAGACAGCACTTACACAGTTTTTTTAGTCGCAATATGTCGTAATTTTGATGTGTATATGAGCGAAATAATAAGCTTATTGATACGAATAATCATTTAAATATTTATTCAAACTGCGATCATATTATAAGCTTAAAGATTAAAATATAAAATGCAAAAAAACGTGTTCAGGTATAGGATAATCCAATTAAATTTAACTTTTAATTTCACACCATTTTTTGTCTAAATTATGATTACTATAATCTTTTTATATGAAAAACAAACTTATTATTTTTAAACCAAAAACAATTTCCTAACCTCTGTAGCAGCAAAAACGAGTACACATGCAATATGCGTCTTACAATCTACAATTCAGATTCTTGCGAAAACATTATAAAATTCCAGTACTAGGCCATCGAATGGAGTACAATAACTATAATCCTCGCAATACCTAATGAGTATTCAGTTACTACTGAGTACTCAGTACTCACGCGTGACCTTACCGCGGATTAAACACGTAACAACGTTATCCAATGTCACCATAAACTACTATCGACTAGTACTAAAACATACTGATACTAAACACGCAAAGAATTGTCTTAATAAGACTTTGGTATTTATTAATTAGCGCAATAGCGAAAGATGCCTTAGTGTCACGATAGAAGCCTTAGAGGGATCGAATCTAACTTATAGTGGTAATCGTAATTCTAGGAATTTTACTAGGTAGGTAAGTTTCCTAGAACTTCTATGATAAGGTGTACATTAACAACGAAATCGATTATTGAATGATACGTTATATTTCAGACCTTGTTATCAATTTGAGATCAAGAATTTGTAACGTACCCATATAGCCGATAAATACCAAGTGAAAGATAATTTGTTTACAAGAATTTAACAAAATGGAAATTTACAATATATTGTAGTCATAACTGGTAGTCATGTCACTGGCCCAGTTTATGAAGCCCTACCGTGCGGCGACCTTGCCACAATATCTGAATACTTACCGCACATAAAGAACAATATTCATGATTATTTGCATTAACACACGAGCCGTGTATTGTTTAGTTATGCCGATATCAACTCATGAGATGAAGTATGCTACGAATGCAGCTATACAATAAAACCCTATATGTTGCAAGCTTTTGTTCGTGTCAACGTTATGATTATTTCAATTCATATGGTACTAATTAACCAATGTAGACTCTATTATTACATAATATTCGAGATCAGCCGTCCATATCGTAATTAACATTACAAGTCAAGATATTTCTTTTTTTATATGACACTGGTGCTATACTTAATGTTCTAAATAAATTCTTGTAAGACAAGTCACCATCAAACAATAATTTCCAGTGTATTCACATTCTATTAGAAGTACCTTCACAAGGTTAATTTGTATTATACGTCTGTCGTTACGTCGGGGTACTTCCTTCTAACTGCTAGTTACAAAGCTTTTGCATACAAATTGCAAATAAATTTATAAAAGACGTTTAGACTTTTTATGAAATGGGTGAATCAGATTTTTCAAACTAAGTGCTACTATAGCTGGTAGAAACTAAGTCAATAATACCAAGACACACGCGATCTTACAAAGTTACAAGCGATCTAAATTATGATTTATTTAAATGTTATGTCTTTTTCAAAAGATATACTTCGATTGTTACTGTTTTTAAACTGTGTTAAAATTTTACATAATACCTACATACACACACTACATACCTAAGGAAGCAAATAAGTGCTATCATTACAAAATCTACATAACAATGACCAGCACTTTCGATCAAGAAAATTTTGGGTTCGTTCCAAGCAAACGTTGAGATGCAAACTACCTATATTTGCAAGTGCAAAGCTCAACGCATGTGTATTGTAGGGCGCATACATACATCGAAGTTATAATATATAGATATAAGCCTATATTGTACTATAGTTTGTTGCCCTACTCATTTTTAAAGGATCTAACTATAGAAGATGACTGAAAGGCTTATCATTACTTGTTAAATCGCCTTATACAATAAGACAGAACTAAAACCGATACATAGAAGAAAACATTCTACGATTTTACGCTAGCATTTTAAAACATATAATGAAACAATACCTAGGTTAAAGTAACAAGACAAAAGAAGCCGTCTAGTCACTTTAATTAGGTACCTAGCTTCTTTAGCGTGGTTCAATTACTGCTAAGTTGCTGAAGGTTACAATAATTTACCGTTCTATTTAACAAAAGGGATTATGATTTACAATAGGCTGTAACCGTTTGGAACTAATACCGTTAGGGCATTTGTGTATGAAACAAATCTTTGTAAATTCAATACTTTTTATGTAACAAGGTCACTCCTAACGATTTATTTACATGAAAGGTAAACAACGAAATCACATAAGGCAACATTATAAAAAGGTGGATAATGATGATGATGTCGATAAAGTACGCTTCGCGGTTATTTCGTATTAATAGTTCGAATATGACGGGCCATTGAGGTCAGTAATGGGTCATGAACATATAATATTATATTGTGTCATTTTATTGTAAACTAGCTACGCCAGCAGTTTCACCAGCGTAAATTTCGATTTTTTTTTATTTGAGTTCATAGACTTTGTATATTTCAGTAAATGTTATTTATTCTCTTTGTCTTTGCAAAAATCATATATCCAGTAAAACGTATCGTATTTCAAAACAATTTCCTTTTTCAATTCTGGAAGCATTAATAACACTTAAAAAATAATGTCCGTTACTTTGTTTGTGTAATGAACGAAATTATTTACATTAAAATGGCATTTAATATTATTAATATTTTCTGAGCAGCACTTCAAGGTTTTCTCAGAGATTGAAGAAGGAGTAATTGCACAATTTTCCTTTTAAACAAGATCTTTAAACTCGATTGTAATTTGAAAACCCAAACAACAAAATTCAATAACTACAATTACTACATAATTTTAAATCTTACACGCTCTGTTTATTCTCAATTACTTTACACGTTGTATTCATCTTAGAATAACGAGAGAACCTGTTTTGTGGTGATGTTGGGTCGAAACTCAGAAAGGGTATTTGTAATTTATTATATCATGTATATTATATCTTAATACATAGTATATTTAACAAAGGAATAAGGAATGGTGACGTAGTAGGACAGGTTTTAGCGCTCCTGGAAGACAGGGGTCAGTTTCTGGACACACCAAGGTGATACAGCATATTTTTAATCAATTTATTTATGCATCCAGCAGTATTCATACCGGTGCGCGGGAAACTAGTTCTAATAATAGAAGCACCGAGTACTTATTCAAGGTTGCGTAACTAGGCCAAACGCGAAAGATTTCAACTGAGACTGGAGTTAAAACGTAGAATACTTTCTTGCTTTGAATATTTATGAGATACTCTAATAGTTGTGGTTGCGTCACTTTCTGGTTCATAGTACGAACTACATTATCATTCCTCTAGCTTTCATATTACAGTGACAAATCACAATAGCCCATTAAAATACAGTCGTATTGAATATTTTTTTTTCAGAACTGAAATTCTCAATTTACGCGTTTCAAGATAGTTTATAATAAAGTTTGTAGTAGGATACTTTACAATAGAATGTCACTAATAAAATGTACTATAAAATCTCATTGTCTATACTTTTTATAGAGGTGAGCTAACAGACGCGTTGCCGGATGGTAATCACCGACGTCACTAATAAACATCCGCAGCAATAAGACACGGATGCATTGCCCACTTGTCAGGGGAATTAAGGAATTGGATGGGGTTCCAGAGGAGGAATACGTGCTGACACACCCACTTATCGAACGAAGCACCACCGTAGAATAGGTATTGTACGTTATATACATATTTCTCTTTAATCTTGTATACTCTGTACGGTATATAGACTTATAAAATCAAGAAAGATTCTAATGGCTTATTTAAATGTAGTCTTGTTTACCTAATATTTTTTAGAAAGTATACATTTGAGCAAACAGTTTTGTCAATGTCAAAAAACCTTAGTCTACATAATAAAAATTTTACACATATCTTTTCTGTTTCATTAATTGATTACGGTAAAGATACGTTACAAGTTACAAATCGCTCAAACATTCTTTACTTATAATCTTTACATGTTCTACCAAATAATACTTATATCATAAGAATGTCTTACAGTCCTGTATACGAATAATATAACAAAATTTAAAATAATCACGATCAATATATTAAAATGAAAATTCCCTTTCCCGCGCGGCACGGCTTTGGGAATGACAATAATTCTGGGAGGACGCACGCGTTTTCCGGCGGGTTCACTGGGTCATTGAACGCGAGGGGCGGACCAGTCGGCCGATCGGTTGCAAAACATTGTCGACCAACCTGCTTGAACGGTATACCGTATACGCTGTAGACTAAGCAGAGAAAACACGATTAACCGGACTTATTATTGTAAGGCATCTGAATTTTCAAAAATATATAGAATCATCCCTATCGTTTTTATACAAATTTTACTTATAAAAATACTAAAAATGCCAATTATTTGAAATAGGTAAACAATAGGTACAACTTTCATTTGTATTTGTGACGCATAATATTTAATCCGAATAACTAAGGTTCATATAAAGTAATTGTTGTCGTTAAATTTGTAGGTACTATACAAAACCTCTGTATAATACACGTTATATGTGAATGTGACAGACTACTTTCTATCCGCTCACAGAACTTGATAACTTATAAACGCCATTCAATGATCACGTAACGCTGTTACAAAAATAGTAATGTAACTAATAGAACGTTTTGTTAAATTCGAGGAATAGCGTCTGTGGTCTGATAACTTTTAGAATAAGATAATTGTGTTAATAAAACCGTTAAGCGTTGCTAAGTAAATATAATTGATAAAGGTTGTGTGAAATTTATTATGAGTAATGGGCGAGATGGAGCAATAAGAATTATTTCAACTTATAATTGTATATTCTTTATAATAAATTACTATTTATTACTAATAACTAATAATAAGTGTTGTTAATAAGATGATAACAGATTGCCTTTGGGTTCCAACGTACAGTCTAGTCTAGACAAGTGAAACGCGACGCTAGGTGTAACAAATTTCATCTCCACGTTCCCACGAAGTACTCTAAATATAAACATTACGTATGTACCCAGCGCTGGTACAATGTTACACTCATATGGTTATATAACACCTTTGATAAATATAACCATGTCACGCTTTGCTTTGGCATGATTTTAGTATCTGTTATTTAATTTATTAGAGATGAAATATCTTTTATTCGTACAGCTCGTTAGAATCTCTTAAAAAAATAATGTAGTTGCAAAAGAATTCAAGATTATATACTATAATAACTATACCATAGATTTACTGTTTCCTTTATTCATTTATTATTATAGACTTAATATAGAAACTTTTCACATAGTAAAGTGCTGTTAACTGTAGCCTTTTACACTGGACAATGAACTTTGCCGATATCACTCACCATCGTGAAAGTTTGCAGACTTGCTTTTTGTTTCACCTTTTAGTCTGAATTAATTTAAGTATTGAAGATTTTCTACCGTACCTCTTTCGTTACATAAGAGTATACTTTACAACTTTTAAAATAGAAGAAGAATGTTTAAAGTAAAAACTCAATCCTACATGTAATGTCGTTAAAACCAAGTATCTTAATCCTAACATTGATAGGTGGGATTCAATGCATGTCTGTCCTTTAAGATTATGTCAACCAATAAGAAAACGGTAAGGTAAAAACTACACTTATTTTTGAAGAACTATATTTCTTTTAAGTCTAGTCATGTGAAATAGCAACGCAAGGAGTGTCAATGTTCGTGTTGACCTTGTTTATGTAGCACGACCTTCAATCCATCCATATTCAATGAGTCCAACTTCTAAAATACGTTGCTTTATCAAAACAAACAAACTGCTGGTCGATTTATATGGAAGGTTGTTAGATACCTAGGCGATGTCCTTAAGCGATATTCATATTTCATACGAGGCAATGACGTACGAAAACGTATGCGACACCTGTGGTCATTGACACAGTCCGTAGAAAGTCATTGCCTACTTGAATCACTTTTACTCATTAATAATCGTTGTGAATTTACATAAAAGAGAGAAATGTGTTAACTTCATACGCGTGTACCGATGATCGGTTCTCAATCGTAGATGATAAAATGTAAGTATATATGTTGGTACATGCGGTTACTTCTTGTTATAAAAGTTTTTCTGTAATATTTACGATAGCATCTGCCCATTAATAACTGGTTATAAATTGCATTTTACACAATTTCAATAAATTAAAGGTGATTAAATCAGTTTTATTTTTATCGAGTACATGTTGATACATATCAATAGGTAGTAGGTACCTACATACTTACTGCAAAAGATTGTTATCTTCAAGCCAATAAGAACCATTTATTTTTATAATGTTATAACATTAAACATGGGAATATCTGGAAACGTTTCTACTAATAAGTAGAATTTATTGCGTTGTTAAGACTAATGCATTTGAGATATATAATGGTAAGTATAAATATATAATGTGATATATTTTTTTCTATAAAAGTATGCATACCGTTGCATGATTCCATGTAAAGATTATTTATTAAGTATTAAGTATACAACACGTTCGGATCCTATTTAAAAAGTTTCATCGATCAGCCTTCATGGAAAAGGTAGGGAATTGGGGATACATCGTTCCGAATAAATAACCCGCACATAAATTAACTTTTTAGTCTTTATATTCGTTTAAGTTTACTACAATTCATTCCATCACATTTCAATCTTATTCAAGTATTGCAAAGAATAAAATAATTGAATGACAATATTTGCTATCCTGCGGAACTTCTACAAAATTTAAGTCAAATAATTTTAAAATTAATTTTAATATTTAAATAAGTTGATCATACGATGGAAAATCTCCAATTCCTTTTCCGTATATTGCCTAGGTATACTAAATTTCAATCTATTTATGAAAACAATCTCATACACTCAAATTATCGTTCAAAAGTCCATTACTATAAAAGGCGAACATCGGCTTATCTAAAATCATCTATAATCGACAAACGAGAACAGCTGTGGGGTGCGCGTGCGCATCGATGCACTCCGGTCAATGTACTTGTAGCCATAGCAGGTTCCCCGGTACATGGGATATTGTAACGTCCGTCCGTCCAAATTTTTTATAGAGCACATTAAATCTTATGTCAGCCACGCCCACGTTATTATTTTTTTTGTCCGACTTTAAGATTTAAACCGAACGTCGTGTCTGTGGCTGATGAAATCTTATAAAATTTGGTTGTAAGGAGGCTATATAATAGACATTTGTAAATTATATACCTTATGGTCAGTAAATAAAAGTTCTTAACGGCATAATATTAACTTAAATTTGAAATAAGCTATGGGAATAATTTAATACTTTTAGTCAAACAATATCAAGTGTCATTTCGTGCAACATTAAATAGTAAACATTTGCTTTTGAATAACAATAGTCAGCCAAGCAGAGATGGATATAACAAAAATAAATGTTACGTAAATCTGAAACAAGTCTTACATCAGAATGTCCATCATTTGAATAATTCAAAGCAGTGTCTAGGATGAACAACGGTTGGAATGAGAGACATGTTAAACATTGATTCAAAGACATTTATTAAAGGAAATTTACATTGTAAAATAATTCTCTGAATTTGAATTGGAATTTTAAATTATAAAAGGTAGAGGTTTTCCAACCTGCTAATTATCTTATATAAATTGGTTGTATATTTTCAAGAAAAATCAAGCATCAGAACTAAAACTGTTAAAATAGGGATCCATATTATAAAAACTTTTTATGTGAAACATTATAATTTGACTATTTTGGTTTTAGTGATTAAAAATACACCTTTCGTGTAAATTGCTATAATTGATCCAACGATGTTCAAATTAGCAGCAACATAAAAAGTAAAACGTGAGGCAATGTGTATGTTTTTGTTTGATAAAGCGATTGCGTAAGAAACTCGTGAATTTTTATGAAACATTTTTTGCAACGCTTGTTCACGGAAAAGGTACCTGCTCAAGCAAGCTTGTTTGTAAGAAATCATAATTAGAATTGTATTGAAACTCCTATTATTTTCTAGAAATATTCTTTAATCAGAATTTCTCAAGAGTTTATAAATATTATTATAATGGTATTCACATCGAATCCTAATATAAAATTGTTGACTTTAGCTAAACTCAAAGTGACAATGCGCAATTGATAACCCCTTCAGTTATTGTTATATCGGTCAAAAATCACTCAATAATAACATTACGCCTGACATCCGCTAGAACTTTGAACCTGTATTCAATGTTCCAATAGTTTGTATAAATATATACGAGGCACTTTCAATTGGCATGACGGGTCGCTATTCGTGTCAATATCAACATGCATCGAGGCGTTCATAAGAATTCATTTTCATGACGAATTGATTAAAATTCCTTGACTATGTACTGCGTCGATAAACACGCAAAACGTTTGACGTTCTTTGTTACATATTTTTAGATTACTAATACTACCCTTATTTGTTACAAAAAAGTTACTGTCGTATACATAATTAAAAAAAATAGAAACAATTTTATACGAATCTTGCTGCGTTTCACAACTTTTAAATTAAATATTACATGAACCAAACTTCATTACTAAAACAATTTATAAAACCTCTATTAATAACGAAGCAAACGTTTGCAAAGGCAAAAACCCTAAAAATTAACCTAAAACCTTTTCCAAAATGAATTTAAGGCTTGAAACTTTTTGTTTTGTGCCCGTGCCTACATCTAGCGACCTGATCTTGCCTCTAGGGCACGTCCCAATTCCACCCTCGGCATTTTGACCTACTTTTGAACACCGCTCATTTAGAGTAGAGCCCACGGATTGGGGTTGCATATTAACGTCTCTTGCATATTATACGGGTTTATATAGCTACATGGATAATTGATATGTTTTACAATGTGAATTTTAGGTATCTATATCTACGTTTGATATTATGTATAAAATCTTGTATAATAAAAAAAACATGAATTATGTGTTTCTAGTTGCATATGGTAAAAAAAATATTGTGTTGTCCAAGACAAGCGAATATAACGTTTAAGACATTTATTTACATTTTATGTTACAGTTTTTGTACTTTAATTTTATCATGTAATTAAGTTGACACGACAAGAAAAAAGCATTTACCACCAACCTTTTTCAAAACCTGTTGAAATACCAATACACCTTCCTACGTATTTTATCAGTCGTTAACTCGAGCTGCGTCTGGAGCATTTACTAAGTTGTTATGTACTTTGGACTAATAACAATTTCTTATTTTCGAAACTATGTTACTTGAACTCAAGCCGACACTAGTAAATAACAAAGCAAGGCGAAAGGTCAACGACCGCTTCCTGCGACAGCGCCGAACTCTGTCGCAATGAGAGTTTACAAGGCCGCCTCTATTTTGGCGTACCATTAGTCGCCTCAAAAGCATTCAAACGTTGAAAGAATTCGAAATTGTTCACGTACATAATAACCATTTGCGTTATACTTGAACGCGTGTGAGTGACTTGAAAGAAACGTTGGAATTCAAATGAGGAACAGTTTACCAATCAAAGTACTAAAGTACGTTTGGATAATGTTTTTTGGGTATAAGTACTTTAATACTTAAAAGCCTCAGTTTCAAATAGATTGATTTCAATAAAAGAACAGATTTCCAAATCCTAGGCCTAGTGTAGAATAGTTATTAATTATGACGTGTGTATTATCACGTGACACAACAGTTGACTGTTTCTGAACAAGTGACCTTTATAAAGCTACTACATACTTTTAAAAGTTAAAAGACGAATTAGACTCACAGAGGCAGGTGATAACGTTATCATCAAAGGCCAAAATAATTACTTATAGCATAATTTATAAACGAAAAGAATGCCATTGCTCTCGTTTATTCGTCCTTAATATAATATAACGTAAATTCTTTTTAAATTACCTTTCTAGAAACCGTTAAGTATATAAATATACTTTCTTCCAAATACTTAATTTCAATTCTTTAGATTAGATTCTCGTGCTTGTTACAGCTTTCTCCGAAAGGGAGCCAATTCAAAGTCTAATCAACATACTAAATGGATCGATAATTATGTTTACGTTTTATAAAGTCGAAGCGGTCCAACCGGTTGTACTCCGCAGGTACAGACAGCCAAGGCAGGCCGTTATTTCGCAATAATTATGTGGCTAAACCTTTTGTAGGTGTATATGATCTAAAAGTTCATGAAAACTTGAATATCACAACTACATGTACAATAAAATATGTCACTTGATAATTTAACATTAAGTATTTATAAGGTTGAATAGAATTCTAATACAATTATAAAAACGTTATTTTAGTAAGTTTGCAAAGTAGGTATAAAAGTCATATTTACAAGTTACCATTGATACAACCAGATTCTTATGAATTTTCTCTGCAATTCTAAAAGCCGCATGTTAATGTTGTATAATAAACTGTTATCGCTGACATTTGAACCCTGGTCAGCTGATAATAACATGATACAATCATACCTAGACACTTACGTAATTTCTTGAATTGAAAGAAGTTCTTCTAATTAACTTATTGTACTTCATTTACAATTGTTTGGATCATAGAGGTTGAAAAACATTTTGAAAATCGTTTAAGGCTTTTATTATACCTGTTAATATCTAACCAGGTCGATGTATGAAGGTTTGCTTCAAAGTTACGACTTACATAACATATACATATAATGGATGATAACTGTTAACCGTGAATAAAAACGCTTATCTTCGATTGAGAATATCAACCTAATACAATAATCAATACACCGTTGGAGTAATGGTTATACCCTATACCTTCTGCGCCAAGGTTTGTTAGTTAAATAACCATACGGGAAACACAAAAAGTATAATATTGTTTACGTAAATTATCTTATTGTCATCGCACGATAACAGATTGGCTTGTTCCTACATGGCGCAGTGTTATTTCTTAAAATATTTAATTATTAAGCAACTTTTAATTTGAAAGATACGTGATATCATAAACGTTATCAAACAACGTTACGCTCTGATAAATTAATGCAGTCTTAAGGACTTTTCAAAATGCAGTCCCAGTGAGCAAATCGAATCACATCTGTATAATAATATGGTTCAAGTAATTATCTTAAAGTGTAGTGTGGTGTGTTGTCCTCGTGATAACTATAAATAGTGTTGTGATAATAGCGAGTTCGCCTTATCACTGACAACAATAAGACATAAACAACATAACTACGTACTGTCTCATTTATCTTAACAACATTGAGTTAGATGCCTTCGTTTGTGCTAGCGATTAGGTAATTGACACAGTATATTTCCGAGAGACTTGTATATAGGTAGGTACTTGAGTGAAATCGTCTCTACGTTTTCTACGGAATGAATTTCTCACGTGTTAACTGAGTCGCTTCGATCATAAGTCATAACTCATATTACGTTCGACGTACGTACTTTAAGTACTGTAATGAATCTTTTTGTGAACCTTTTCAAGGTGGAGTTTGATTAATACATTAACTGGTGCTGCAAAAGCCACCGGTGGCTCTAGGACGCTTCATAGGGACTTAAATATGTCCAAGAGCAAACTGCGATCAACTAAATTGGTTGTCTAATCAAAGAGCAATCAAACAGCTTGTTCATTTACGATAAGCAAGCAATCAGTCACAGTAATTTACGTTGTTCATTAGAACATTTTACAATAGCTTCCCCCGCATATTGTTTCGATACCATATACGGCGTGTATTAGGAATGTGGCAAATCGTCCGATAAGAAATCGGACCTTCATGGAATGTAGACTTAGTTGTCGAAGCGAAGCAGGAAGCGCAGTGGGCACGCGACGCGACCTAACGGAGCGTGACGCTAGAAATTAACTGTTATTTATATACCTACGATAATAACCTGTTACAACACAAACGGGGACGTTCTAGTTCACATTAGACAGTGCGTTATAGGATTTGACGTAAGCATCAAATATTACAGATTTCAATAATCATGACGCAAACGTACCGTGTCTAACCTTGGTTGCGCTAATTTGTAAATATTTTCTTGTGACATTTTATTATGTTAATTGTTAAGTACCTACTCTTTATGCCATCTTGCTTATATTAATACACAACTAAGTGGAACTATAATATCAACTAATCAGTTGTTTTTGAAAGTAAAACTAAAAAATAGTATTTACTTTAGTGTTTTCTACATATTCTGATATTACAACCAGAAATAAACACAAGTACCTAACGATTCGTCAAAATACTGCACATTTTTAGTAACCAGGAAGGACATACAGGTTATTTTTTCTTTGTTGCTGTTAAAAGAATTTGCACAAGGCAACAGCGAGATTATATAAATAGAACGGAATACAGACATCTAACAGATAGGTATGTAAGAAGCCATTGCTAAACCCTTGAGAATAATTTATGTCTATTTCAGTAGATAGCACTTAGATATATAATTAATGATAAAACGAGTTTACCTATTCGTGAAGCTCTATCATAATTATACGAAGTATTTTCGTCCGAAGAGATTGATTACACTTTTATTAATTTGCAATGTAAGCCTTTTACAAACTATACGAATTTTATAGCTAGTTTATAATAACTTTAATCAAACACCGAATATAGCGACGCTTTTAATAATTGCTCAACAAAACAAAGGTCCAATTTTAAAAAAAAGTGCATGTGCATAAACAAATTTAAAATACGTGAAACATGTAGGATCATACGTATACAATATACATGCGGTATTATATAAGACTTTTATCTTTAAAGCGATCTGCAATTACCAGGAAAGCAGCACTGGTTTAACAGTTATTCCACTGTTATTTGAATAAAGAAAACAGAAACCATAACCAGCCATGACCGGCGCGGTCGGCCCCGCTCGGTGAACGGCTGATTGTCTGAAGGCTGGATGTTTCTTTTCAATTATTTCGACATCCAATTACAATTTGCGTTTCCAATATTTAGGATGAATTGCAGCCACGTTCGTGGTGTACAAAACGACTATATAGAGATAATACAAGAAATTTATTCAAATTATTTGGTGTTACCTAACTTTAAATATATATTGTATAGCATTTTAATAAAAAAATAGCAGTAGACTACAGCGAAGGGGACATAATATAATATACAAAACAATCTACGTCGTTGTGTCAGCTGTAGATGACGACACTAATTGCAAATCATTTGAGTTGCCCTTTGTTAGTAATACTCAGTGCATTCTATATTATCTTTTGCCTTATGATAAGAGAGTACCTACGACTGTTTTTATAATCATTTTGATGTTGTTTCGAGTCTGAAACCCCGCTATGATTGCAATTTTGACCTCACGTAACCTATAACGCTCATTAGCTAGCTCCGGCGAAGAAAAAGTCGAATAATCATGCAATAACGCATTTCTATCACACAAACAAAGAACGCGATTTAAATTCCTCGTACGTTATGCATTACGCGATAATATTGTTATAGGTATGTAGAAAATATACAATATAATGTTAGGAACAAAAAATGCAGGGCAAGTAAGGCACGAACGGAAGAAACCATGGCGCGTGACCGACGAACGTCACTTTACTCTTGAATTATAAATACCAAACAATAAACACATTATGCATAACTACTCAATACGTGTAACCTATACAATAAAATGTGATTATTTACATTTCATAATATCACCTCGATAAAGATTTTATCATCTATCATTTTGAAAACGGAAAATATGACATTTGCGTTTGCATTAGGTATAAGTTTTAATTTTACGAGACAGACTATGATCAATCTAGTGCTTTGAAAACATAATTCTACTACTGAACATGAATTGCTTATAATTTCGAAATTCTACGACATTCAAACAATATTTAGCTGTAAACAAACCTCTGTCATCTGAAGTCCAATTAAAATTAATAAAATGGAATTATAGGGATTTAGAATATTAGTATTGTTGTTTCTTGTCAAAAATAAACCGTTGAATAACGTATCATATAAACTGTTTATATGTACATATACTGAGTTTTAAATGAAATTACGAGTTGATAGTTCGACACGATTCTGATTTGTATTAAACAAAGAAAACCTATAACTCTAATAATTGTATTGTAACAATACAATTGCTGTTTCTGTGCAAGAAACAAAAGTTTTCTCATGGCTAACAATACCTTATATTAAATGGTTTCAAGTTAAATCGGATGAGTTTGGAAAATACGCTAGCTTTAGTATCTACTAGGTACTAACGTGACTTTGCATTAAGGTTCAAATGAAGGTTATTATGTAATTATATATTTGAAATTAAAACGTTGAATCGTATAAAATGTGATGAAAATTTATTAAGTGGACAGTAGTAACCACTAGAAACGGTAGTATTAAAAAAAAGAATAATATAACAAATCTACCTGCGCTGTGTTTACTGCACTTTTTTGTTTTTGAGTAATATCTGCGATCCCAGAATCATGAAGAGCTCATCAGAACATGTTTCGAGTTGAATCGATGGCAGAGGCCGCACAGGTTGCGAAGGGCTTTCGCGAGGTCAGACAACCTTATACAGTGACGATATAAAACACCGTCACAGCTACAATGCCAACGGTTTGTTGTAGCACATTATGTGTGAATTTATTCAATGATTTTGAATTTCGAAATCACTACAGGCCATTACATAAAACATGAAACGTCGCATTCGTTGGGTTATTTATTGAAATGGAATGCGTGTGTAATGAACCGTGCGCATTATGTCTATTACGACAACTCCAGCTCTCGCGGTTTTTGATATCTAGCCATCATAGACAAATAAACATCTGTATCAACCGAAACTACAAGATACGCTTTCCCGACCTCGTTCGCTTGATAAGTGGCCTAAGGGCTCTCCCCCCGCGGCGTGCGCCCCGCCGACCTAGTTCCCGCCCTCGCCCTAGCGATCTTTGTGCACACCATCGCCACTTGCACAACTCAAATCGTATCAGCTGGATCATTATTTCGATATTATAACGCTTTAATATATTATGTATTGTAAAATATTATACGGACCAGTTTTATAATAAAATGCAAACGATTGCAGCAAATTTTAATATTTTCAGATATTATGTGGCCCACTGACTGTAAAGTCAAATATTGTGAATTTTGATTATACGAAAATATACAATATTGCGTTTTGTGAAATAAGTAGGAGGGAGTGTATAGTATTTTCTCTTCCTATTTTATTTTGGATATTAACTTCTGAGTCTACTGTCTCGATATTCCCCTTTTTAAGTTAACTAAGTAAATCTATATTAATTAATCTATGTACTATTAATTACTATTTACCATTTTCAGTACTCGCATTTACAAGAGGATGTAAATTGATAAATTCTATTATGTTATTTCTTACCATTGTCATACTCAAGGGATATAATCTTTGTTATTTCGTATTGTAGCATAGAGAACGTTAGTACAGAACAATAGTCCATAAAATGTTTGCGTAGAAGCTAAGATAAGACCCGTCGGAATTGTACTACAAACATCTTTAACATCTCGCTGCTTATTTGTTTCTTTAATTACTATTGTTACGAATGTACAAAGCTAGGAAATATTTTAATTAAGAATTGGATACAATACTTGATCTATGTTTAATTAAAACATACATAGTATATATATGACGTTAAAACACTAATAAATACAATTTATTTAAGTCAACATCACTTGCGAGTTGCGACTTGGCCCATTAGCGGTCTCACATAAAAATATTAATCAAGTCGACACCTCTTATTTTTTATACAAAAATTCGAGGACTCATTAACCTTTGCGTTTCAACAGTGAAAAATCATTTATATAATTAGTGTCGTATTTCAGATCAACCCACACGATACAAGTTTCAAATGTTGAAATACCGTCAAATCAATGTTTTGCTGATGTATTTTTAATCTAGGATAGCATCGGATTGTTTAAGATAATTTGGAAATCAAGTAGGTAATCAAAATAAATGGAATCTTTGTGTTGAACGTGCCTGTGATTTCTTACTCTTGGCGGGAGAGCAATGCAATGGTAGAGACGGTGTCTATTTATAAATGAACAACATTGGATTGGACCGAACGCAACGTCGCGTTCCGTTGATTCGCGCTTTCATCGTTTCTCTTTATATTGAATGCTTCATCTCAAAGGTATATCGTGTGAGTATTGTTATAAACAATTAAGTGCCCTAATCATTCCGCAGAATCCGTAGAAATTGAAACATATTATTTATGTCACTTGTATTAAATTATATATCGTATAAACCTACCTAAATAAAGTAGGTACATGTATCCAATGATAGATTTATTGTCTATATAAAAAACGCTTAAAATACTATTTAGCTAACCCGGCGTTGAAAAATCCTTGTGGTAATTTCCGATCTAGAGAACAGCCGATATTTTGAAATACAAAACCGCTCGAAATGTACCTCGTTGAGAGCTGGTATGCATTCTTTTTGCCGGATAAAGTTTATTTGAATTTTTTTACTAAATCGTTGGCAGGAACTCTCATCGGCTCGCTCCTTTTTTTGTCACAAGTTTGACGTTGGTCTGGAGTCCGACCGATGCGCCTCAGTTCAAACGGCCGGTGCATCGAACGCGGTAAGAGTGGGGTCGACGAACCCCAAGTCATGTGCATTCGGTTTTGTGCGCGTATACCTAATTCCGATATACGTAACAGAAACAGACAGGTGCCAATTATATATATTTTAATGTCCCTTGCATAATCTATGCGACGTCATATATTTCCTATGTGAGAAGTCGCGTAAGTAATATGATCATCATCTAAAACCTGTGCTTTAAGTCACATGCAGGAAAAACTAAATACTTGTAATTGTGCTTAGGAAAAAGTCTTCGAATATGCAATTAAATATTAAATATCTCATTTAAATATCTTTCTAAGATGTCCTTAGATATCTTCCTTAATTTATTTTAAATATGTAACATATCTTTTTAAGTAGGTTTTATACCTAGTTTTTGAGTTAAGAATAAACCTATTGTGTAATTAGTACAAAAACGTTGCATTCAATTTGTTAAGAATAGATCAAGTTTAATAAATAATACACCTGTACCAATAAAAACAACATCTTGTATGTATAGACAAAACAATGGACTCGCTTTCTATTATGAGGAAGTTACTATTCCACCAAGAAAGAAGAATGTTGGTAGGTAGTAATGTTAGTGAATGCGTATAAGAGTTGCAAATTAATTAAAATTGAATTATTGTATCGATAAATATTGCTGTTATGAACAAATAATTTATTCTGTAGTGCGTATATACCCTAATAATTTGACCAACCAACCAATCGAATTCGATCCTGATACTGGATTAGGTATGTTTAAAAATCTGAAGATCTAAATAAGATAATAAATAATAATATTCATAATATGATAAGTAACTGTGTTCGACGTATATAACGTTATATATACCTATCTAGTGTATCATTTAGAGGCAAGATATTTCGTAACTGGTAATAAAGCTACCTAATAAGTATACACGCACACTTCCGAACTAGTTATCGAAAGTCGTAACGTAAGCGAAAGTGTTAGAATAAAAACATATAATACCAAAATCAATTAAACTAATGACAGAAAGTATTATTAAAAAATCATAGTCTATTTAATTCATTGATAAAGTAATACCTGGAGTTCTCTATTCTTGTTATCTTTATGAGAAGCTGCTCTGATAACACCAGCTTTCCATCCCCATTCGGAAACTTTATTCACGTTAATTTTTGTTACACCATTCACAGATAGAAATCGTTTGCCGACTAAATCTTCGCGATATCTAAATGCCATAACGAACTACACTATCACATTATTCACAGTAAAAAAACACACTAAACGTCATAAAACAACGCTCAAACGCATAGTACACTTCCCCGTACGCCGAGCGAGGAGAAACTCTGAAACTGAATATAAAAAGTATGGCAAGCAACAACGGTATTTACCCGACCAGTTTCAAAATGCCTATCCGATACGGCGTCACAATAAGTTAACGTACCTTCGTATACATGCCGCGTTATGAGTCTGGCTATATAATCCTACTTTTTAAGATGGTGTACGTTGACTACGGTCGTGCTTTATTCTAGACATCTTTTAAACTTTGTTCTCTTTCAAGACCGACAATACTTCGTAGTAAACGTATTAGTTCATAGATGTCGCTAAATTGCAACGATAACGAAATTAATTGTTTTTCCTTTTTTGGGGTAGGTGGCGCAGATTAATAAAAAAATTATAATTGTTTTGTTTTGAAGAATACCAACAATTTTATCAAATTTATTAAAAATATAAATTCATATTGAAAATCAGTAATATTATAACTCTAAAGAAATTTCACTTATGTGTTTTTTTGTTTTAAATGATGATACTTTTGCACAATGGTAAATAAATATTGTAATATCATTTTATATATATTTGATTTAAGGGTCCACAAAATAATTCTCCTTAAAATAAAGTGTAAAAAAATCCTTAAAATTCAAGTGTATAACGAAAATTGATTTTTTTTCTAAACGAATATGTCATATTGATCAGTATATCACGTGATCAAAACAGATTTCATTTACAATATGGCGGATTAGACATTTTGCTGGGCGGTTGTGTTTTGTCATGTTTTCTTTTATAAACTGTTATAATAATCCTCATATGTGATTTTAATATGATATCTTCCATTATTTCACGCTTGGTCATGTAAGTAATTTAAAAAATATTTTTGCTTATTAAATATATTGCGCATATTATAAAATCCTTTTGTTTAAAAAGTGTATGTATGTATGTCGCAAATAACGTTTATTTATTAAGCTGGAGATATTTTACCTTTTAATTTACCTGCTAAAACATCTAATTATAAACATTTTAATTTTTTTTAAGTAATGTAAAATGTATGATGATAAAAAAATCCAATCAAAATAACATTGTATTGTGATTAATAATTATTTATCATATTTAAATAAACTAAGTAAAATGCAAAGTCAAATTAATAAAAACTAAAGTAAATCATGTTTTGTTGTGGTTTAAGAGGATAATTCTTTTGAAAAGCCCATTTATTAATTTAAGCTTCTATACATATTAGATTATAGACTATCAATTATAATTAATGATAAAATATATTATTATGCCTGTGATTTCGCCTATAAGACAAGTACTCATTCCATAAACGTATAAATCTCAAAATTCAAATAACAAGGAGATGAACGTTATTTTAGATTTAATAGGGTAATTATTATTTTTCTTATTTTAATACTGAAATAAGAAAAAGAAACAAAAATTGATATACAACATTAACAAACAAATAAAGAATATTAGTATAGTAGAATAATAGTAGTATTAGTCAATAAAGACCTTCAGTTAAAACTGAGATTATCTCTTAATTGTATATTAATGTCAAAATATTTTAATTTTAACAATATGGCCGTATTATTTGTGATAAAATAGAATCCATTCAGACAAATATACTCTTATTAAACACTTTTGAATCATCATAATTTTATGTACCCCAAGTTTGCAAAGCAATTGGTATAAAACTTTGGTGTTCTAAATTTAATATGTCCCATATAGTGATTATAAAGGTTCTAATCTGACAATAATTTTACTGGCTTGTGTTACTAAAAAAACAAACTACATGAACTTTTTTTCTTTAGGGAAAATTTGAATAGTTACTGCCTAGGAATAACATTAAACATGGGAACATTTATATATTTTCATCTGTACATCTTTTGAGCTAAAATATGTTTATTATTCTAAGCTTAATATTAATAATACATTACTTTAATGTGTAGTAAATACTGTTTTCAATAAAGATATTGATGAATATTTTGAATATATTTTATAATTCTTATGAAAAACTCCATCTAATTTGTTAGAACATAACTAGGCTAATAGATAAATTAATTAACAATATCAATAATTAATGTATCCCATGTGTTCACAGTTGGTACATTTCTTAAACTATATCCCAACTGGCAACGTTCCAAATATTCTTAAAACAGACCAACTATCTTTGCTATATTTTGGCAGCGGTAACATTCTCTTTTTATTCATTTTACCTTCAGTAAGTTACAGCAAGACTATCAAACAACATTTGCTTGAATTTTGTCATAGACATTATATTCTTGCTGCGATGTCTTTCAACATATTCCTTGAAGAGTTGGAAATTCGAAATATATTGTGATTTTTCTAAGTAGGTGATAGATAAAACCGAATCTGTGTCACACTTGCTGAACAAAGAAACAAATCGGCTAAGGAATTCGTCATCACAGTGGCCCAGTGCACTGCCGGGTGCTATTTTTGTAGAAGCCCGCCTGGCGTTTGCTTCTACTGTGCATTTGACGGTTTAGTGTGTGACTACCGCGGCTTAAGACCGCGTATACTGCAACCCGAGTGAAGTGCGTTGACACCTAACTGTATTGTGATTCATTAAACGTCAATCGGCCTTTTAAATATTTCGTGTCTGTCCGTATGTGTTTGACTTATTCGTGTCGTCTGGAGGTCGTACACCTTGACTGAGAAATATTATGCTCTTATTAAGCCTGGTCTTGCCTTATTAGGTTTAGCCTCGGTTCTGCCTTTACCCAATTACACTGTTATACTGCTTAAGCATTTCATATATCAAATAATGTCTTCACGAACTAAACTTGAAATACGTATTACGATATATTATGAGGATCATGTTGTTGTTGTATACATTTAAATTTTGATAAATGATGTAAAAAATACATAATAAAATGTAAATAAAATTTTGTATTTTTTTATTACATAAAAAATACTATTTTACAATTTCCAAATGCATCGTGTAGGTTTTTAAGTTTTAAAAAGTCGACATATAAAATTAGGCTATTAGAACGATATTAAAAAAATACCCGATAAATATATAAATTAAACGAATGAACTAATTTAATACACTCCGTCAGTGTAGTTTAAAATGAATTTCGTAACACAATGCTTCTTAGTAAATTCAAAATTGTAATATATGTATTACAAAAGAAATTGTCTGTCAAAAAGATTACTTATATTATTTACGTTAATTTTAATAAACCGAGCTTCTGCTATTTGTAATATTCTTTGATTATTAAAAAATGATATATGAATAATTTTCAATATATGTATAGGCTAATGGCGATAGATGACATTTGAAGCTTTTTCCTAAAACTGACATATCGCAATTAATTTATAACAATATTATTTGTTACCAAATCTGTAGTATGTTTCAACAGCAGTACATTTTAATTTGTAATTTGTAATAGATTGTTGAACGCGTGACTGACTTTAGACTAACAGGAAATGCGCACATTGTATTTGAGTTTCTTACCAACTGCAGTAATAAAGTACGTTTTATGTAAACTGTATAGAAGTGTAACGCTCTCGAAATATTAGCGAATTCGGAACTAAATTATCAGCGATTTACGATTTCCAATCGTAATTTACTTGATAGGATAGATAAAGAATAATGCAATGGAAAACAAGTTAGTGCTTAATGCATATGTCACGTTTGATGCTCCAAGCCCGTGAATAATGATTAGAATACATAATTTATGAAATATCTAACGATACAAGTCCATGCTAACTACTACTTGGCTGTGCAGTGGACATGTAGTAGGTACCTGTTCGAAGTAAATACAGTATTAATGAAATAATCTAGACTATGGGAAGTAAGCTGTGTGATAGTTGAAGGCCGACGTACTTATCTAATCTGGAAATTTATGTCTACTTATGAAAAGGAGCAGTTAAGGTTTAATAAATCACATATGTATAGAAAAACTTAGGTACTTAGTATCATTTCTAAAGCACTTGAAATTAGAATTTCAAACCACACTTAAATACCGGTTACATATCATTATAATAGGATTATTCTGTATCGATACATTATTCCTATAAAATTAAACAGCAGTATACAATCATCCTTATGCTTGATAAATAAAAAAAAAACAAATAAGTTAAGACTATGTATGATGTGAAGTGTAAGGTTTTGTTTTGAAAGGATAAGCCAAACTTATCATCAAAATCTTGGTTGCAACCTTATTTCCGAAATCTTTAGTCTTTATATCTAATATTAATAGCTCATTATTGAACATAATAACTTAATGTATTTTAATTTCCAAATATTAAAGATTTTTAGCATCCTGAAACAATTTACTCTTGGTCTTGCTCGTTAGATATAAACTGAAATTCAACTTAATTAACAATATAAATTCTTTAAAACATCGTACATAAATTCATTTCTATTTTTCACGCGATTCCGAAGAATTGTAAAGTCAATTAACACATTATGCGTAGAGAGAAAGACATTCCATATAATGCGACTTTTTGAATGTAAGTGAGCCTGTATCACGTCTCACGATATGGTAATCATGCCTATTTATTTAAAATTTAAAATCCAGTAAATGTTTCAAAGGGCTAAACGTGCCTAATTCGTATTATTCGTATACTTGTTTAACCCTTGGGTTTATTTATATGTAACTAGCGGACCCAGCAGGCTTCGTACTGCTTCAATAAACGTTTGTATGGGAAATAGAAAACGGCTGATATTATGGTTTTCCCGGCAATTATTCGAATTTTTCCTACCTTTTAAACCTTCCCTAGA